>JARQOC010000001.1:180387319-180401107 GCA_033576535.1 Allobates femoralis
TAATAACACTGTGGCACTTGGACCCTAGGATGCCACAATTAGTGCTCCTCTTGCTTGTAATGAGTTTAGGTGGATGGCCATGTCTTGGTAAATATACAGTTGTGCAATACTCCTTCTATATTTGGTTGATGGATTGAATAGTGCTCCACAAGATGTTCAGAGCTATTTTTTATAGCCTAACCCTGCTTTACTCTTCTTCACAACTTTATTCCTGACCTGTCTGGTGTGTTCCTATGGTTTTCATGATGGTGTTTGATCCCTAATGATTTCAACCAACCCTCTGTGGCGTTCACAGAACAGTTGTAGTTACACTGAGAATAAATGATACACAGGTGGACTCAATTTATTACTGTAATTTGGTGACCTCTGGAGGTAATTGGTCACTTAGGATTTTATTTAGGGGTACCAGACCACTGGAGGCTGAATTCAAATGTAAATCACAATTTTCAGAATTATAGTTTAAAAATATTTAGAACATTTTGCATCATTTCCTTTAGACACTTCACAAAACCTTGCTTCTCTGTGTAGGTCTATCACATAAAATCCCAATAAAAAACAATCAAGTTTGTGGTTGGAACAAGTATATTGGTGTGAAAAAATGTGTAAAGGCCACTTTACATGCTAGGATATCGTTAACGATATCCTTAGAAAGATCATGTGACAGTGATCGTTCCGACATCGTTAGTGCGTTGTCATGCACAAGGATATCGTTAACAATATCCCATTTGGCAACGCACAAGTTAAATAGGAGAGCAAGGACTGAATGATCTTTTAAAGCGGCAGGAATAGAAGAATTTTGAACAAGATCGTTTAAAAAGGTGTCACACTGAACGATGTTGCTTCACAGTTCCTTAATTGGACGATTTCATCCTACATCGTTCGTTTACACACAAGGACGCACTAACGATATCGTTGGAACGGTTACAAATCCGTGACGTTTCAAGGATATCGTTAACGATATCCAAGCGTGTGAAGCGGCCTTAAGGGTATGTGCACATCAGTCGTTTTGTGGGCTGCTTTTGGACGTTTTCCGTCGGCGTTTTCCGCTCAGTTTTATGTTAATTTATGTTAATCCTATCCTCCGGTTGGATTAACATGCTAGTCAATGGATTTTAGAAAACTCTGTCTTCACTAGAACGGTTTTCTTCTGGTCGTTTTCAGTCAAAACTGAGTTTTCTCAGTCAAAACTGAGTTTTTCCACCGGTTTTCCAAAAATAGAGCAAGTGACTTCTTTCCTCCATTTTTCCAGCGGTTTCAGCTGATCAAGTGCACAAAAAACTCAGTTTTCAAAACCGCCGAGAAAACCGCCGAGAAAAACGCTGTAAAACCGGGCGGAAAACGAGCAAAAAACGAGGGACACTGCTGAGCACAGAAAACTCAGTTTCTGCTAAAAAAACCCAGGTTTTTGGACGGACTGCAGAGATGCACAAACGTCAGATGTGCACATAGCCTAAGAGTTCATGATAAAAGGAAAATCCGGCACTGGACCAAATTCTTCAATATTTGTGTTTTATTTTTTAGTGCATCACACAAATAAAATGATCATATCATGGGACCACAGCCCAGCAAGACGCTGAACATGTTTCGGACATAGTCCTTCGTCAGCTGACGAAGGACTATGTCCGAAACATGTTCAGCGTCTTGCTGGGGCTGTGGTCCCATGATATGATCATTTTATTTGTGTGATGCACTAAAAAATAAAACACAAATATTGAAGAATTTGGTCCGGTGCCGGATTTTCCTTTTATCACTAACTACAAGGACTGTGGACGTCCATCCAGGCACCAGTCGGCTTCAAGGTATTCCAGTGAGAGCATATTCCCTACCCCTTCCCCTGCATTACTTAAGAGTTCATACAGTCACTGAATAATGTATATAAAAATTAAGAAACTTTTCAATGCTTCACCTTCAGTTTCCTCATCATCTCCCTCAGTGCTAACAGAGTTTGCTAGGGTGAATTACATTCAGGAAAATGTAATCTGTACACCAGGAACTGTGCAGTAATCTGATGTTGGAATAACTAAAGCTGATCATGCTGTACATATTAGATAACTGTCAAGATACCTAATGCTAGTTTAGCTGCAGGAGATGTGTCTATCATTACTCCTTACACCTCAAACAGAAATGTAGATATCCATTTGCTCCAGGCTTTGCATACGTAACTCTGTAGATTAACAGTCCCTGTTTTCAAAATGTACATTCAGTACATGGCTAGCATGGATATTTTTCTTTGTCTCATATATTTCTTAGGGTTTATTTGCCTTATGGTAGAGCAAGGAGGCATTGGTATAGCTATGAGCTGCAATCCTAATCCGTCATGTAAATTCCTGAGAGCCTGCCAAGTCAAGAAAGGCAGACACACAAGCTCATAATGCTGGACTGGCCTCTAGGGAAACAAGTCAATCCCCCTGGTAGGCCCTATATGAGAAATACAATAATCTGGCAAGGGGTCTGAATTAATTATAGCGACTGCATTTTAAAGTAATTTTGGATGTGGGGTGTTGAAATAAAAAATATTAAAATCTGAGAGTCCTCAGTGGTTGATACCTTTTAATGGCTAACTGAAAAGATCGTAACATATAGAAACGTTTTGAGACCACTCAGGTCTCTTCTTCAGCCTGAAGATGAGACCTGAGTTGTCTCGAAAGCTTGCTATTTGTTACCATATATTCAGTTAGCCATTAAAAGGTATCAACCACTGAGGACTCTCAGATTTTAATATTTTCCTATCTACTGGCTAACACAGTACAAACATATATTTTACCTTTTCAAAACTGGGTGTGAAATAAAGATGAATCTACATGAATTTACCAATCTGTGTTATATTCTGATGGAAGAAGTCGTCTCCATTTCAACAGTGGTTGCTGATGGACTACTACGGTCATGTGCCTCTACCCTTCCAGATGTTGATGCCAGGTAACCCGCAGAAAATACAGGAGTAAGTGTGGAAGAGCTTTGATGGTCCTAGGTATAAGTAGAAGGCTTTTTTTAACCCCCTAGACCCAGTAAACATGATATGTAACGTAGGGGTTACATATTATTACGCCGATAGTTCCAGGGTGACATATCGCTGTCAACATTTCTCGCCGCGGTTGCGGCTTGTAAAGGTGCCCTAAAAGCGATAAAAGCACCTAATAAACACAATTGAGGGTGTATGCTCACAGTCAGGAATTGCAGCATTTTGAATGCAGCATATTGCCGTTGCGTCCAAAACGCTGCATGGTACAATATAAGCATAGTGAATGCCCACTGTTCTTCTTCCAATCACAGCGTGATTTCAGCTGTGTTGCGGGTTTCCAGACTTCTGCACCTCTGTAGCATGTTAATGTCATGCTGTGGAGTCGGAAGAGGTAAACATCAGGTGCACGCAGGGAGAAGCTGCCCTCCATCCACCACAGATCATGAGTACAGGGCGGCTGCGGTCCTCCTGCGATCACCCGCGGCTTCCTGCAGGTCCAGAGGGAAAATCTGCAAATAAAACTCATATCTGAAGTTGACATGATGCAGATTCTAAATACGCAGCAGAGGTCGGTTTACATTGATTAAAAATAAAACACAATGAGCATGAGATTTCTATAACTCCCATCCACTTTGCTGGAACTGTAAGACAATGCATTCTCAAAAACGTTATGTGGGAAATTAACATACATATAGGAAAGAGGTGTAGCATGAATCTCTTGGAACTGATGCAGAATCTCTCCTTGATCCCTTTCTACCTAATTAAAAAGTAATGACAAAGACAACTGCATCGTGGCTACACTTCAATTGTTTAAGAAAAATAGCTACATCTCTATACTGAGTTTTTGTTCTACTTTATTATTTTAAAGGGAACCTGTCACCCCCCCAGGGCCTATTAAGCTAAAAGAGACACCTTCAGCAGCGCCTATGCTGCATTTTATGAAAGTGGCTCTTATTATCCTACCCCCCAGGGACACCGAAAGAATGACAATATAAGATATTAGATAAGGTCCAGGAGGTATACTCCCCTCCCAGGACCTGAACGCCTTGGTGCTGTTACCCCTCCTCCTGTGTGGTCTGGGTCCCTCCTCCTCTCTAACTTTGGAGCAGCGTCGGTGCATTCTCTCAGCTCTTGGGTATTTCTGTGTTCTCTGCCCTAAAATTGAGGTCACGTGGTATTACGCAGACCCAGATCCCGCCCTGTGGTGTGTTATGCTTTATGCAGACTGTGGGGCTGGGAATCTGGCAAGGCGTTTCCCCTCACCAGATTCCCAGCCCCGCAGTGTGCATACAGCATAACACCACAGGGCGGGATCTGGGGTTGCGTGATAATACGTGACCTCAGCTTTTCGGGCAGAGATCACGGAGATACCCAAGAGCTGAGAAAATGCACCAACGCTGCTCCAAGGTTAGGGAGGAGGAGGGACCCGGACCACACAGGAGAAGGGGTAACAGCACAAAGATGTTTAGGTCTTGGGAGGGGAGTATACCTCCTGGACCTAAACTAATATCTTATAAAGCCATTATTTCTGTGTCCCTGGAGGGTAGGATAATAAGAGCCACCTTCACAAAATGCAGCATAGGCGCTGCTGAAGGTGTCTCTTTTAGCTTAATAGGCCTTGGGGGGTGACAGGTTCCCTTTAAGGTCAGAACTCCTAATATTGATTTTAACTTTAAGTTTAATATATTATCCTCAGTTGTGGTAGAAAAGAAACATGAAACTAAAATAGTCAAATAAATACTATTAAATAAGGCTGGGGCTACAGTGGGATGTCAGGTCACATTGAGATCATTGTGTTGCATTGAAACACTGCATCTAATGGTACTGTCACACCTGGCGACGTCGCTAGCGACATCGCCGAAAAAGTGACGTATCAGCGATGTCGCTAGCGACGTCGCGCCATGTGACAGCGCGACGCGACCACGAATTATCGCTGGTCGCAGGTTGACAGGTTTACGAGGAGGACCGTAAACCTGTCAACCTGCGACCAGCGATTAGGCTGGATCGCGCCGTCTGACACCGCCATAGCGATGTTGGCGGCGATCCAGCCTATACCGCAGCAATGCTGCGGATCGCTCGCTGGGCTGAGCCCAGCCCAGCGAGCGATGGCTCCGCCCCCATCGCTGCGGCGTCACTGGCAACGTCCTGCCGTGTGACAGCTGGCCTGCGATGTCGGAAGCGAGCGTGCACCCGCGCATCGCTTCCGACATCGCAGGCCAGATCGTGCTGTGTGACAGCACCATTAGTCACTAATGGAGATCCACTGTAGACCAAACTGCAAATCCACCAATTTCTTCTGCAGCTGAATCCACTGCAAATACAGTGGGAAATATTAGTATTTGATACACTGCCGTTTATGTAAATTGTCCTGCCTACAAAGAATGGAGAAATCTGTAATTTTCATCGTATGTACACTTCAACTTGTTAGAGACAGAATCTGCAAAAAATCCAGAAAATCACAATGTATGATTTTTAAATAATGAAATTGCATTTTGTTGCATGAAAAAAGTATTTGATTACTTACCAACCAGCAAGAATTCTGGCTCTTATAGTGCTGTTAAGCTAGCTTCACACCACGGTTTTTCGGGTCTGGGGCTGTCCAGTCCGAATTCGCCCCCATGTTTCCCTATGGCACCAGATTGTGGTTATTTGCGTCCGGTTTTGTTGCTTTCCGAGACGATCCGGTTCTGTTCGTTTTTTACTCCGGACACAAAATCGGAGCTTGCAGCATTTTTTGTGTCCGGGGCAAAAAAAGGAATAAAACTGAATCCTCCCGGATCTGGGGCGATCCAGCGCCCATAACATGGGAGTGTGTGAGCGCAGGATTATGCTGGATCTGAATTTCAGCACCTGGAGAGCTCCACGGCTGAAATTTCAGCACTGCTGCCATCTCCCCTGCAGCCCCTGTGATGAAATTTCAGCACTGGACACCGACACAGACAATTCCGGCACAAAACAGGATCAGAGATGAAAATTTGCCCTCCAATTCTGTTTGTCCGGGGCTGTCAGGTTCTGTCCGGTGCCTCCTGCAAAATACCAGACAGAACCTGACAGTCAAAAATCATGATGTGAAGCCGGCGTTAGCTTTTTCTGCACTTATCACCTATATTAATCACGCCTGTTTGAACTCATTATCTGTATAATAGACATCTGTTCACACACTCAATTAATCCCACTCCAACCTCTCCACCATGGCCAAGACCAAAAAGCTGTCTAAGGACACCAGTGATAAAATTGTAGACCTGTATAAGGCTGGAGTGGGCTACAGGACAATATGCAAGCAGCTTGGTGAGAAGGGAACAACTATTGGAGCAATTATTAGAAAATGTAAGAAATACAAGATGACTGTCAATCTTCCTCAGTCTGGGGCTCCAAGAAAGATCTCCCCTTGTGGGGTAAGAATGATTATGAGAAAAGTCAGGAATGAGCCCAGAACTACACATGAGGACCTGGTCAATGACCTGCACAGAGCTGGAACCTCAGTCTCAGAGATTTGCATTAGCATCACTCTACACTGTCATAGATTAAAATCTTGCAGGGCACACAAGGTCCCCCTGTTCATGCCAGCGCATGTCCAGGCCCATTTAAAATTTGCCAAGTGACCATCTAGGTGACCTAACAGAGGCTTGGGAGAAGTTCACGTGTTCAGATGAGACCAAAGTAGAGCTTTTTTGTATCGACTCCACTGGCATGTTTGGAGTAAAGGCCCTGTTACACGTAGCGATATCACTAACGATATCATTGCAACGTCACAGGTTTTGTGACGTTGCAGCGACCTCACTGGCGAAGTCGCTGCGTGTAACCTGCGATGAGCTCGCTGATAGCTGTGGAATGGCCATGACCATTTTTTCGTCGTCGGTAACCTGCTGGGCAGCATACATCATGTGTTCATGTGTACATGTGTGACCCCCCTCTAACCCGATGTGTTTCCTGGTAACCAGGGTACACATCGGGTTACTAAGCACAGCGCGCTTTGCTTAGTAACCCGATGTGTACCCTGGTTACCAGCGTTCTCCTGCTTACCTCAGCCTATCAGAATACAGTAGCGGGACCTTGACATTGTGGAAAATAATAGTTTATATTCTTTTCCATGATGTCAAGGTCATTACACAGGTCGCTGGTCGCTGAGGAGATCTGCCTGTTTTGACAGCTCACCAGCGAACACACAGCGATCTCGGCCAGGTCGGATCGTTGGTGAGATCGCTAGAACATTGTTATGTGTAACACGGCCTTTAGAGGATGGATGAAACTTGAAAGATCTGGAGAAGATTTGTATGGAGGAGTGTGTAAAAATCTCTGCTGCAGTATGTGCAAACTTGGTCAAGAACTACAGGAAACATCTGACCACTATACCAAATGTTGAGTTTTGTTTTTCTACTGTTTTAAATATTTATTTCATTGAATACAATGCAAAGTAATTTAATATATACTTACCTAATCCTGTGTGTCATCAGCTTCTGGCCCTATGTCCCCGAATCCCACAATGCACCTCGCTGACCGGAAGCTCTGTCATATTAGTATACCCAAGTCATCAGTATGCTAATATGGCACCGGTTGGCGGCGGTACCGACATCCTACGCCGACGCCTACCTCCCGCTGCCCGCAGCACCCCGCAAGCATTGCAGCTAAATTTGGTAGTTTCTACTCCTCGCTATACAATTTGAGCTCTGATCCCATTTCTCCTCATTCCTCCCTGGCAACTATTGCGGAGTTCCTGGACAGGGCTAATCTGCCGAGGGTGACGGAGAGCCAACTAGGCGCCTTAAATGCTCCCCTCTCTTTGACTGAGATCCAAACGTCTATTGCACATGCCTGTAAACGCTCTGCCCCTTGTCCGGATGGATTCTCCTTTCCTTACTACTCTCAATTCTCTTCTGTCTTATTACCCTATCTTCTTCGCCTTTTCTCTCACTGGCAGGCGGCAGGCGCAATCAAAAAGGAGGGCTTGGAAGCTACAATAGTCACCTTGCCAAAACCGGGGAAGCACTTGACTACCCCAGGCGACTATAGGCCGATAGCCCTCCTGAACTGTGACGTCAAACTTTATGCGAGGATCTGGGCAACTAGATTGCAGGAGGTTCTGCCCTCATTGGTGGACCCTGATCAGGTGAGATTTGTCCCGGGCCACCAAACCAGAGATGGAACCCGTAGAGTTGTGGACCTCTTGGACGTGGTGGAGAGGGAGGCATTCCTAGTGCATTTCTGTCTTTTAACACAGAAAAGGCCTTTGACAGGGTGCACTGGGGATATGTAACTGAGGTTCTCCGCAGGTTCGTTTGAAGGGACCTGTGGAGAAGGCTATTGCAGCCCTGTACTCGGCTCCCTCTGCCTCGGTCCTTGCCGCAGGCTTTTTGTCGCCTTCCTTTGACATTTCAAATGGCACCCGTCAGGGCTGCCCGCTCTCTCTGTTGATCTTTGCCTTGGTGATGGAGCCGTTAGCCTCCATATTATGACATAATAACAATATCTGTGGGGTGCGGGTTGGGGACAGGTCCTACAAGATAGGCCTCTATGCAGATGACGTGATTGTGTCCTGCACGTCTGTCGAGCAATCTCTGCCTGAGCTTCTTTCCACCTTGTCTGATTTATCCAATGCCTCGCTCTATCGTCTAAACCTATCAAAATCTTCTATATTTCTCCTAAATCTGTCGCCTGTGATCGCTGCATGTCTCCAATCCACTTACTCATTCAAATGGGCCCCCTCAGGTTTTACATACTTGGGGATTCAGATAACCCACATGCATAACATTGTACAGTCTAACAGTGATCTCCTCCTCCGTGAGGTTAAGTTCATTATAGCTAACATCCCCACGTCGTGCCTATCCTGGATTGCTAGAGTCCACGTGGTGAAGATGCTTATTTTACCAAAAATACTCTATGTATTTAGAAATCTTCCTCTTTCTTTCCCTAGCAGATGCATCTCCTCTCTCCAATATGGAACAATAAACCATATGGACAATAAAAGATAATGTCACTTTCCATTAAAGAGGGGGGGCTGGGAGTCCCTGATTTGAAAGCATACCACCTGGCGGCCTTACTCGAGACTGCTAAGCTGTGGTGGGATGGTAGTCCTTCTCAACACTCTTGGCTTCATATTGAAACACAACTCTCCCCCCGGGGCTCTCCCAGGCTCCTTCTAGAAGCATCTCTGCTCCAAACTATGAAGCCCCTCCCCCCCATGCACCATGTCCATGCTTCTTAAAGTCTGGTCGTTGCTGGGTAGGTCTCACTACCCCTTCCTTATACGAAATATTTCTCTGCAGGCCCTGGAATTGCTGGTTGGGGGCTTGTCGCTCTCGGGGTGGATGCTCAGAGGCATCGCCACTTTATATGACATTGTTGACGACTCGAGACTTGTACCTTTCGAAACTTTGCACATCAAATTTGGCTTTCCCAACACATTGTTCTATCAATATCTCCAGATCCATCACCTACTAACTGCCTCTGGCCTCCTCTCCTTGCGTGTCTATGACCTCACTGGCCCTTTGCAGCGCCTTTACAAAGCAGCAGGCCCTTTGCCACATGGCATTTCGGTTCTCTACAAATTACTCCTCATCCTGGCAGATTTTGACAAACTTCCCTTCATGCTGAAATGGGAAGCAAGACTTTCCTTCACATCGCGGCCCGACATCTGGCGCTCGGCTATAACCCACGCTTCCAGATTCACCTCCTGTGTTAACCACCTTGAGCAAGCAAAAAAAATCCAACTAGGTTGGTACATCTGTCCATATAAACTCGCTAACTTTGGCAAGTCCTCCTCTAGGTTGTGCTGGAAGGGGTGCGGGCAGATAGGAACTCTGGAACACGCTGATGGGAATGTCCGGAGCTACAACGTTTTTAGTCGGATGTGGAGGGGGTCTTGTCAGGGGTGACGGGCCTTCCGATCACTCTAAGTGGTCAACTGGCTCTGTTGGGGGTGGGCATGGCGGAAATCCCGAAGCTGTATCAACCTGTGGTCACTAATATCTTGTTGGCCAGCAGACAGTGCATAGCCAGACATTGGAAATTCCCTGTGATTCCTACTGTACCTGAACTGGTGAACCAATTGGATATGCATTACAGCTATGAGCGTATCCTTGCCCACGACCTCCCTAGGAAAAATAAGGTTCTGGCATGGTGGGATCCGTGGATCTCCTGTACCTACCATGTTTCCCGCTGATCGCCTCCACTTAGCTAATTGCTGATATACCGGATACTCTTCCTTGAACAGTATTATGCAGAGGTGGCAGTCCTTTTCCCCCCTCCTCCCTTCCTCCCCTTTCTGTTGTTTTTTTCTGTAATTGCCCTGTTTTCTACTATAAGCACTGTTATTGTCTCTATTTGGATATTTGACATATTCTTAATAAAAATTAATGGTTTAAAAATATTTCAAAAATGTTGCTGACATCCTGACACCTTATTTAACTAGACTTCTTAATTCGGCCTCCATGTCATCTCTTCTTCCTGCAGAAATTTATGTATATGCTGAAATTTTTTCATCTCAACTTACTTTAGTTGTTTCCTTGTTGACTAATAAATATATATTTAAACATAAAAAAAAATCCAGTGAAATTCTTAGTGGAGGCTCAGGTTGGTGCACTGGTGGGCTTGCCATCTAGCAAGGTTTTTTGCTATCCTTGCTTCATCATGACCTTCTTAACAAAGTGCATTATTCTGTGTTGGCCAGGCATTCTGGTTCCTCTGCCACCTGGAGAGCTATTTCCAGGTCCTTTTGGTGACAGAGTGCTTAAAAAGATGTTGATGAGTATGTCCATAAGTGCAGAGATTGTGTCAGGTCTAAAATCCCTCAACAGGCCCCAGTCAAACATAGACTAATTTTTCCATGGATTCTGTCACGGATTTGCCTAATTCTGGTGGTAATACTGTAGTATTGGTGGCGGTAGACTGTTTCAGCTTTAACTTGGTTAACTTGGTTCCTCTACCAAAATTTCCTCCAGCTATTTAGCTACATAGTTTTTTTTCTCACATCGTTACGCTATAAAGTGTTCCAAAAAACATTATAACTGGGAGAGGAGTTCAATTTATGGCTAGCTTTTGGCAAAGCTTTTGCTTCAGGTTAGGAATTAAACTTCTGTTATCATCCTGAGACTAATGGTGAGACATAGAGAATGAACCAAGAGTTAGAGCAATATTTAATATGTTTTGTTTCTTCATATCAAGAGGACTGGCTGGATTTTCTTCCTCTGGCTGAGTTTGCTTTCAATAACAGCACCTCTATTGCTACCAGTAGTTCAACCTTTATTTTGTGGGTGTTTTCATCCAGTTTTCGGTAACCTTTCTGGTTTACAGTCCGCACTCCCAGAGGAGGAAAGATATTCTTATCGTTTGATTAAGGTCTGGAGAGAAGTTGGAAAAGGTCTTCTGACAACTTGCTATCAGAACAAGAGACCTACAGACGTAGGAGGGCCCCTGTCTTTAGGGTTTAGGATTTTGTGTCGCTCTCCTCAAAAAATCTTTGTCTAAAAGTTCCATCAAGGAAATTTGCTCCTAAATTTGTTGGTCCGTATAAAGTAATTAAAATCATTAATTCAGTAACGGTCCATTACCATCACTTGTGTCATCCATTCTTATCTTCTTAAAAGGTTTGAGGGGATGCTGGGTCCTTGAGACATCATTGAGGTTGACCTGGAGAAGTATAAGGGTGCCATCACACCTGGTGATGGCACTGGAGATGTCGGCGGCGACTGGCGGGAGCGCGCATGTTTTTGGCGCCCCGCCAGCGTCGCCATCCCCCATTTACATGGGGCGACACCTCCGGCGGTGCACCATCGATCTGACAGGCAGCATCACCGCAGGGTGTCTCAAAATTCCAGCGGCGATGCAGTACAATGGGAGCCTATGGCTCCCATCGCCTGTCAGGTCACCATCGGCCGTTTAAATGGGGTGATGTGTACACATCGCCCCAGATCGGCCGCCTGGTTTCACATCATTGATGTGAAACCAGGCGAGCACTCAGAGGCGCCGACATTGCCCCTTTACATTAGGTGACGCAGGGGCGATATCGGTGCCGATAGGCCACGCCCCTACGTCACCTAAGAAATCGGCAGTGCCGTCGCCAGGTGTGATGGCACCCTAAAGAGTATGAGGAGGAATGAGTTTCGGGTTGCAGACATGTGAGATGTCACCTTCACTCGTTAAATGGAAGAGTTTTGGGCCAAAAGATAATTCCTGGGTTGATACAAGAAATTTGCTTGTATACCACTTAGTGTGAGAGTTTGTCAGTGGTTGGGGATCTCTGTTGGTCCACTGACCCCTCATAGAAGGAAGAGTACTGTCATACATCTAAATCACTTCCAAGAATTGTACAGCGAGTTAAGGAAACTTCTTAATAAAATTTCCATTTATTGGTATCCAGATAAAAACAGTTTTTTTGCATGTAAAAACACACAGATCAATTTATCATGTCTTCAGGCAACAGATCATGAGTAAGGGGTACTTCACACACTGCAACATCACTAGCGATGTCACAGGTTTTGTGATGTAACAGCGACCTCTCCAGCGATGTTGAAGTGTGTGACACGCACCAGCAACCTGGCCCCTGCTGTGAGGTCGCTGCACGTTGCTCAGGACCATTTTTTGGTCCTTAGTCTCCCGTTGGTCAGCACGCATCCGCGCGTGTGACCGCGAGAGACCAGCGATCCAGCGACCTCACAGGCTGGTAACCATGGTAAACACCGGGTATCTAGGCAGCTTGCACTGCCTAGATACCTGGTTTTATCATGGTTACCAGCGTTCACTGCTCTAAGCAGGAGGACGCTGGTAACCATGATAAACACTGGGTAAGTAAGCAGCGTGCTGCTTAGTTACCCGCCATTTATCATGTGTGAGGCACCGCCGGCATGATCCCCATCGCCGGGGCGCATCACATGCAGGATCAGGGTATGATCCTGTTCACACTGGCCGGTTTTATAGTGGATGACGCTGTGTGAACCTATCCAGAACACAAGGAGTTAAAAGTGATAGTGTGTGCTGTAAAGCTGACAGTCATGAGACTAGTGAGCGGCTGTGAGTGGCAGGAGATCGATGAGGCCCTGAGGAAAGGAATGGGTGCTGATTGCTGACAGCCCAGGTGGGGGTGTCCTGAGTAATAGCAGCCCAGCTGGATGAGTCAGAGTGGGAGTGGCAGGCACGATAAGAGCCTGCCAGCTGATTGAAGCTGGGATCCTGCTGAGAGATTCACTCAGAGACTGGAGATCGTGCTGAGACCAGCCTAAGTGCAGAGTAGTGCAAGGCTCTGTGTGTGTACGATGGGAGCATGCTAGCTCCATGCCGAGGCTTAGGACCGAGGTCGTGACAGCACCTGGAGTGGGGAAGCCGTGGCTGAACCCGGTGGATACTGGTCCGGGCGTGGGGTGAAACACGTCCGGGAAAGGAGCCCTTGGAGGATGCCTGGTGGAACCTGTGACACAGGTAGCAAGACCCGGATCCGTGCTTGGTAAGAAAAGCAGTTCCTGAATGCTTGTGTGAACTGTGCACCTTGTGTGTAAATCATGCCAGGCGAGCGTAGCCGCCATTAGGTCCAGTGAAGGACCTGTTGAACCTTATCAGTATTGTATGGCTTTTTAAAAGACCCAGCGAGTGAATGTAGCCCTATAAGGGCAGATGTTTGAAGTGTGCCAGGCGGGCATAGACCGCCCTTGGGACCGACTCAGGGTAGTCAGTTAAAGGTCCTGATGAACCGGAATGTATGTAGCCCTTCGGGAGGCGATTGTGTGTAGCCCTTCGGGAGGCGATTTTATGAAGTGTGCCAGGCGGGCATAGACTGCACTTGGGTCCGACTCAGAGTAGTCAGTTAAAGGACCTGATGAACCGGAATGTATGTATGTACC
>JARQOC010000001.1:180401207-180466446 GCA_033576535.1 Allobates femoralis
AAAGATAGGAGCTGGCGGCCGCTGCGGTCACATTGCGGATCCCCTCTGCAGAATGCTGCGGAGGGGTCCGCAAATGTGAACCCAGCCTAATACTCAGTTTCTTCTTGAAAATGATTGCAATCACAAATTCTTTGGTAGTATTATCTTCATTTATTTTGTCTTCAATGAAAAAACACAAAAAGAATTGTCTTAAAGCCAAATTGGATATAATTCCACACCAAACATAAAAAAGGAGGTGGACAAAAGTATTGGCACTGTTAGAAAAATCATGTGATGCTTCTCTAATTTGTGTAATTAACAGCACCTGTAACTTTCCTGTGCCACCTAACAGGTGTTGGTAATAACTAAATCACACTTGCAACCAGTTGACATGGATTAAAGTTGACTCAACCTCTGTCCTGTGTCCTTGTGTGTACCACATTGAGCATGGAGAAAAGAAAAGACCAAAGAACTGTCTGAGGACTTGAGAAAACAAATTGTGAGGAAGCATGAGCAATCTCAAGGCTACAAGTCCATCTCTAAAGACCTGAATATTCCTGTGTCTACCGTGCGCAGTGTCATCAAGAAGTTTAAAGCCCATGGCACTGTGGCTAACCTCCCTAGATGTGGACAGAAAAGAAAAATTGACGAGAAATTTCAACGCAAGATTCTGCGGATGGTGGATTAAGAACCTCGACTAACATCCAAACAAGTTCAAGCTGCCCTGCAGTCCGAGAGTACAACAGTGTCAACCCGTACTATCCGTCAGCGTCTGAATTAAAAGGGACTGTATGGTAGGAGGCCCAGGAAGACCCCACTTCTTACCCCGAAACATAAAAAAGCCAGGCTGGAGTGTTCCAAAACTTACCTGAGAAAGACTAAAACGTTTTGGAAGAATGTTCTCTGGTCAGATGAGACAAAAGTAGAGCTTTTTGGGCAAAGGCATCAACATAGAGTTTACATGAGATAAAAAGAGGCATTCAAAGAAAAGAACACGGTCCCCACAGTCAAACATGGCGGAGGTTCCCTGATGTTTTGGGGTTGCTTTGCTGCCTCTGGCACTGGACTGCTTGACCGTGTGCATGGCATTATGAAGTCTGAAGACTACCAACAAATTTTGCAGCATAATGTAGGGCCCAGTGTGAGAAAGCTGGGTCTCCCTCAGAGGTCATGGGTCTTCCAGCAGGACAATGACCCAAAACACACTTCAAAAAGCACTAGAAAATGGTTTGAGAGAAAGCACTGGAGACTTCTAAGGTGGCCAGCAATGAGTCCAGACCTGAATCCCATAGAACACCTGTGGAGAGATCTAAAAAATGGCTGTTTGGAGAAGGCACCCTTCAAATATCAGGGACCTGGAGCAGTTTGCCAAAGAAGCATGGTCTAAAATTCCAGCAGAGCATTGTAAGAAACTCATTGATGGTTACCGGAAGCGGTTGATCGCAGTTATTTTGGCTAAAGGTTGTACAACCAAGTATAGGCTGAGGGCGCCAATACTTTTGTCTGGCCCATTTTTGGAGTTTTGTGTGAAATGATCAATGTTTTGCTTTTTGCTTCATTCTCTTTTGTGTTTTTTCATTGAAGACAAATTAAATGAAGATAATAATACCAAAGAATTTGTGTTTGCAATCATTTTCAGGAAGAAACTGAGTATTATCTGACAGAATTGCAAGGGTGTCAATACTTTTGGCCACAACTGTATATAATGTTGTGGATGCTTTAGTTGGGATATCAAAACTATGTCCCTCTCCTTAACTGTCTGCTTTCCAAATCAATAATAACAGGTGTCCACAGACAAATAACCACACTTGACTCAGGTACAAGTATGGGCGATTTTTAAGGCTAGCTTCACACTGTTTTTTTTTTACTATCCTGTTCTGTTCATTTTTGAAACGAACAGAACAGGATAGTTTTTGGCCCCCATGTATCCCCATGGTACCGGATCGGCACTATTTGACCATCCGGTTTTGTGAATCTGGTACAGGATTAGTTTCTGTCCTGTTTTTCACCGGTCCCAAAAACGATGGCTGCGACATTTTTGGGCTCCCGTGACAAAACAGGACAGAAACGAATCCTGTCTGGTCCGGCACACACAACATGGGGGCCTATGTCACCGGATCCGGGAAACAACAGATTCGTTTCTCAGATCCGGTGCCAGGGTACAGAGTATGCACACAACAGGTGCACTGCTCTGTACCCATAGTACATCAGTGTAATATCACTTTAGCAGCGTATCTATATACACTGCTAAAGTGATATTAAATAAAGGGATGGTTAAAAATAAAAAAATTATTCTCACCTGTCCGGCGACAGTGTCTCGCGCTGAATACAAAGCTTAAGGACCTTGCATGATGTCACCGGGGGGATGGGGCAACCCGATCACATGACCGCATCAGATTTGCTTATGCGGTCATGTGATTGGGTTGCCCCGCCCCTCCCGGTGACATCATGCAAGGTCCTTAAATGGTCGGGAGAGTTAGCGTGGGACACTCGTGGTCGCCGGAAGGTGAGGATTTATTATATATTATTTTTAATCATCCTTTATTTAATATTACTTTAGCAGTGTATATAGCTACTAGGGCCGGGTGATTAATCGAATTAATTCGATTAATTCGCCCCCTGCTGTGGCCACGATTTTGGTTAATTCGATTCAAAATGGCGACGCCCGCGCGCCCGCCCCCCCCCCCCCATGGAAATACAGGGCCTGGGCACCCCCTGCTGCCTTAAACCTGTAAAGTAAGAGCTCATTATGCTTATCCCCGCCGCCGCCATCGCGCTCCTCCGGCTTCATCTGTCTTCTTCCGGTTTCCTCTTCTGGCGCGCAGACAATGACGTCATTGCCTGCGCCCATCGGAGGAGGAAGCCGGAAGAAGACGGATGAAGCCGGAGGAGCGCGATGGCGGCGGCGGGGATAAGTATAATGAGCTCTTACTTTACAGGTTTAAGGCAGCAAGGGGGGCCCGGGCCCTGTATACCCATGGGGGGGCACCTATACACCACTGGGGCTGCTGCTGTATACTTCCACTGGGGCTGCTGCTGTATATACCACTGGGGCTGCTGCTGTATACTTCCACTGGGGCTGCTGCTGTATATACCTCTGGGGCTGCTGCTGTATACTTCCACTGGGGCTGCTGCTGTATATACCACTGGGGCTGCTGCTGTATACTTCCACTGGGGCTGCTGCTGTATACTTCCACTGGGGCTGCTTCTGTATACTTCCACTGGGGCTGCTTCTGTATACTTCCACTGGGGCTGCTTCTGTATACTACCACTGGGGCTGCTGCTGTATATACCTCTGGGGCTGCTGTATACTACCACTGGGGCTGCTGCTGTATACTTCCACTGGGGCTGCTGCTGTATATACCTCTGGGCTGCTGTATACTACCACTAGCGCTGCTGCTGTATACTTCCACTGGGGCTGCTGCTGTATACTTCCACTGGGGCTGCTGCTGTGTATACCACTGGGGCTGCTGCTGTAACACTGCTGGGCCTGTATATACCACTGGGGAGGCTGCTGTATACCACACTGCTGGGGGCTGTATACCTGTGCTGGGGTCCACCCTCGGCTTATACACGAGTCAATAGGTTTTCCCAGGTTTTGGGGCAAAAGTAGGGGGGTCGGCTTATACACGAGTTGGCTTATACACGAATATATACGGTACCTCTTAGTTTTTTTCTCTTTATTCATCAAAGAAAAGCAAAAAATCGAAAAAAAAAATCGAGATTTAAATCGAAAATCATCCATAGGTTTAAATAAAATCGAGATTTTGATTTTTTTCCAAAATCGCCCAGCCCTTATAGCTACACTGCTAAAGTGATATTACACAGCCCCGACACAGCGCTGAAAGCGGGCTTGGCTCCCCGCTGCTCTTTCTGTGTCCGGATACTGGCCCGGACACAGAAATGGCATCTGAAGGTGCCAATCCAGTGCTGTCCATTCATGTTCGTTTGATCCTGCAAAAAACAGGATCCAGCCAACAGGAACAAAACCGTAGTGTGAAGCCAGCCTAAGCTTTACTAGGAAGCACATAAAGTTATACAGACAATTCTAGAGGTGGTAACCCCAAAATAAGATCATTCATTAATTGGTTACAAAATATTAAACATAGCTAATCATTGGTCACTAATAGCTGTGAACTGATTGGATTATGCAAATCTATTCTAAATACATATGAATTGGTGTTATTGACTTATTGCATTCCTTCATCTAATATTATGGAACATTCTGCCTCCCAGGAAACGTCACCATTCGTCTACATATGGTTTATAGCTCACAATGAATAACATCTTCTTAAAGAGAGGTACTTAAAGGGATACATATATGTTAGTTATGCAGTAGAATACAGGATATGAGCACATTGGCCAAACTTTGGATATTTTCATATATTCATCTCTATAACAATACCTTCTCTTGTATTTTGTTGTTTGTTTTACTCACTCTGGGATCACCACCTACCTCAGCACATGTTACCTTCTGTAGGTAAATTGCACTCTTCTCTGCCCTCCGGTTCATTAGGAGGAATGTGAAGCACTCAATGGTCGAGCAGGCAGAAAAGATCAAAGTTGCCGTCATTTAGTCTGTAAATTGAAAAAAAAGCTCTGACACCGTTATACGGTATAAATGATTTCTTCTTTTACTTTTTCATGATTAAAAGCATAAGGTGCCCCCCTTGGGGAACTAGACGCGTTTCGGAGTCATGCTAACGAGTAAGGAGCATGACTCCAAAACGCGTCTAGTTCCCCAAGGGGGGCACCTTATGCTTTTAATCATGAAAAAATTAAAGAAGAAATCATTTATACCGCATAACAGCATCGGAATTGAAAGCTGGTGACGGGATTGGCAGTGGTAGAGGAGTAGCGACAGGAGAAGTCGACTAATTTGGTAGTGGAAGTAAGGATAGATTGGTGGGATGTAAGAGGTCACAGAGGAGGATATTTAGTAGTCGAGGCAGGCGATAATGTGGGCATACACTAAAATTTTTGTTGGTTCAGGATGGAGAAAAGGACAGATTCTAGAAATATTTTTGAGTTGGAGGTGGCAGAAGTTGATAAGGACTTAGATGCGATGTTTGAAGGACAGAGCATAGTCAAAGGTTAAACTCAAGCAGCAGACTTCTAAGGCTGCTTTCACATCAGCGTTTTACGCTGATCGCGGCAGTTGCGGTGAAAAAAACGCAACTGCTGCGATCACCGCATAACGGCCACGATTGTGGCACACTTGCGGCAAGCCCCATACAATGTCTATGGGGCTTGCGGCAGGTACGACAAGTGCGGCCGCGAAAAAAATGTGGCATACCGTGTTTTTTTTCGCGCCCGCACCTGCCGCAAGTGCCGAAACCGCACTTGCCGCACGTGCCGCACACTTACCGCAAGCCCCATAGACACTGTATGGGGCTTCCTGCAAGTGTGCCGCGATCGCGGCCGTTATGCGGTAAACGCAGCAGTTGCACTTTTTTCACCACAACTGCCGCGATCAGTGTAAAACTCTGATGTGAAAGCAGCCTAATTCAGGGAAAAGTGTGATGTCATTTATTGTGATAGATCCGGTAGGGGAGTTTTGTGAGTTATATGAAAGATAATGAATTCAGTCTTGTTCACATCAGCTTTAGAAAGCATGATGAGAAGGAAAATATTATTGATACTTTAGAACTATGGACAATAGACAGGTAACATCTGGACTATAGAGGTAAACCTGAGTGTCATCAGCATATAGTTGGTACTGGAAGCCAAAGGACTTTGAGTTGTCCCAGGCCAAAGGTACAAATGGAGAACATTAGTATTAGCAGTCACAGGATAAGGCATTGAAGGACAACTACACAAAGAGTGTATGATGAACAGGTAGTGTGGAGAAAAAGAAGATGTTAAATATGCAGTTAATAATAATAATAATTTTTATTTATATAACGCCAACATATTCTGCAGAACTTTACAACTCAAAGTGTATACAATACAATACAAAACAATACAATATAATAATATAATACTATACAATAATATGATAAAATACAATACAGACAATATGAAACAATCAAAAAAAAACCCCATGAAGATTGAGGTCCCTACTCACAAACTTACAATCTATGAGGAAATAGGGGAGGGCACAAAATGTAATGGAAGAAACTGCCGCCATATATGGTCCAGCAATCAATATAATAGGGGATTCATATAATGCTGCATGAACCAGTCACCAGCCGTGATCTATACAAGTACAGATGAAGTGCTATATAGTGCATGGGGGCTGTAGAAAGATGACCCAAGAGGCCAGATTTGGGGAGAAAAGAATGGGAATAATTAAAAAGATGATGTGAGGTGATAGGCTAGTCTAGAGATATGTTTTTAACGCTCACTTAAAACTGTGGATATTTGGAATTAATTGAATTGTTCTTGGTAGTCCATTCTAGAGAATTGGTGCTGCTCAAGAGAAGTCTTGAAGACAAGAGAGGCAGGTTCGGATTGTAGATGATGTCAGTCTTAGGTCACTTGCGGAACAGAGGGCGCTTGTAGGCCGAGATTAGGGGGGAGACGTAGGGTGGTGCAGAACTGTGGAGGGCTTTGGGGGTCAGAGTGATCATTTTATATTGTACTCTGTAGCGGATGGGCAACCAGTGCACAGGATTGAGGCATCAATGAAGCGGTTGGAGAGGAATATGATCATGGCTGCTGCATTCAGGATGGATTGGCAAGGAGAGAGTTTAGTAAGAGGGAGACCAATTAGTAGACAATCCAGACGAGAATGAATAAGAACGACAATTATAGTTTTTGCAGAGTCAATGGTAAGAAAAGGTCGAATTCTAGAGACATTTTTGAGGTGTAGGTGACACGAGCGAGTGGTTAGATTTGCGGAGTGAAGGAGACATCTGAGTCAAATATAACCCCAAGACAGCAGGCGTACTGCTGTGGAGTAATGGTGGAATCACATACAGATATGGCAGTATTATGTTACGGAAGATTAGTAAAGGGAGGAAACACGAGAAGTTCAGTTTTTGACAAGTTCAGTTTAAGGCAGAGAGAGGACTTAATGTTAGAGACATCAAACAGACAATCACTGGTATTTTGTAGTAATGCAGGGGTGATGTCAGGAGACTATGATGTGTATAATTGGGTATCGACAGCATAGAGATGATACTGAAAACCAAATCTACTAATGGTTTGTCCAATGGGGGCAGTGTATAGAGAGAAAAGAAGGGGACCTAGGGCATAACCCTGAGGAACCCCAACCGTGAGGGGAAGATGAGACGAAAAGGAACCGGTACAGTGAAGGCGTGGTCAAAGAAATAGGAGGAAAACCAGGAGAGAGCGATGTCCTGGAGGCCTATTGAGCGGAGCATAGAGAGGAGGAGCTGGTGATCCACAATATCAAATGCAGCAGAGAGAGCCAGGAGGATCAGTAGGGAGTAGGGACCATTAGATTTAGCTGTTAGTAGATCATTAGAAACTTTAGTGAGTGGCGTCTCAGTAGAATGTGAGGCGCAGAAGCCGGATTGTAGAGGGTTAAGAGGTGAATAATCTCAGAGATAGCGGTCAATTTTGTCTTTAAAATAGTATTTATGTGTATTTATATAGATGGCCCACCCTGTAGAGCTTTAGAGCAGAGTTAGGACAAGAGAGGGAGTAGATTGGGGTTAGTGAAGACTGTAAATTCTTTATAAGATTCTGGGTGTTAATATAGCACGTATATTCCTATAAGTGTAGGAGTTGGGGTGTCCTTGATGGGTTGACAAGTCTTGACTGAGAATGAAAGAGATTGTGGTCAGAGAGTGAAAGGGGAATTAGTAAAATCAGATCTGAGCAGAGCCGAGAGAAGATCAGGTCAGAGTATTCCCTGTCTTCATGTGTGACAGAGTTAGTAAGTTGAAAGGCAAGAAAGGAGGTTAGGTTAAAAGATGAGAGGCAGATGAAGAGATGGGATTGTCAGTTGGTGTTTAAGTCACCATGATGAGAGTAGAAGGTCACAGGATAGAAAGTGTGGAAGCAGTGGCAAAGTGATCAAGACTGAAGTCAGTGCTGGAGGTCGATACACCACTGCCACTCACAGGGAGAAGGGCCTGTGGAGTCTAAGAGTGTGTACTTTAAAGCAAGGAACATAAGTAAAGGGACAGGTGGCATAACTTGAAACCACAATTTGTTGAAAGAAGTAGACCAGCACCTCCAGCTGCTGTTCTCAGGTCTAGGTGTGAAAAAATTGGAGCCACCATATGAAAGAGCATCAGTGGCACAGTGTCCGAATGCTGAATCCAGGTCTCATGAGTGCTAGAAGTTAAGAGAATGTGAAGGAAAAGTCATGGTGTAGGAGAGTTTAAGTGCTGAGCGAGAGTTCCAAAGGGCACAGTTAAGAAGACAGCAGGCATGCAAGCAATTGTTAATGACATTCCTGGAGCAGCTGATTAGCAGAGGAAAGGTAAGGCTTAGTATAATGAAAGACCTTGGTTAGGTTCAATATCCCTGTGACTAGGAGAAGAGAATAAGAAAAGTGAGTAGATTGTTAATTGATTTGTGAGGGTGACTCTTATGCTGTAAGGAGGACATGAATGGAACTGAGTAGTTTAAGATTCAAGAAAGAGCATGAGAGCTGTGCATAGGAAAGGACAGAAGAGAGGGACTAATATGGAGGAGTACGCAGAGTGTGTGAAAGGGCGTAGACATGAGGAGTGAAGCAGCTAGCACAAAAATGTTGCAAAACTATAGTGAATACATTTTGCAGCACAAGTGAACAGGTTACATATCTGTTTGTTTGTCTTGCATGACTTAACCATTTCCTGCCTCGTTTAACTGCCCGGTGTAACTTCATGGCACTTCTACATTTGGCACTTATGCTGTTTGCATGAATGCACCCTCGCATGAGTGCACCCCTTTGCTGACTCTAAATATATAGTGAGTTTCTACTTAGATCTGGGTCAATTAAACTCATTAATCAATCAATTAATCAATATAACTTAGGACAGCAGGAGGTAATCAGTGCAAGATAAATATACAAAGTTCCAGTCCAACATAGATCCTAAAGGTCGTGATAAAAGTTGCAGATGGATATCTATACCTATTGCTAGGAGTGATAGGAGAGTTGGATTAATGGAATTTGCACATGAATGCAGATGGAAATATACCTATTGCTCGGAGTAACAGTTAGGAAAGTTGGATGAATGGAAGTTGCAGATGAATGCAGATGGAAGTATACCTATTGCAGTTAGTGAGGTAAGAAGATAAAGGAAAGGGCAAAATGTAAGATTCCAAGGGAAGAAAGGATGTGTAGTATGAGGGAATAGTCAACTGTGTAAAATGTCGAGGGCATTTCTAGAAGGAGCAGTACAGAGATTTTTTTCTGATGGCTTTAGCAGTAAATAGGTAGTTAGTTTTACTTTGGCTAGGGCAGGTTCAATGATTAGGTCAGGCCGGAAGTTGAATTGTAGGTCATTGAAAAATATGTGAGATAAGCAGTAGGATGGGAGCTCAATCTGGGTAAGATGTTCAATTAATTTTGAGTGAAAATGTAATGGTATGGGGAAATATCAAGATGTACAAGTGTGATCATGGGATGGCTTCTTACGAGTGGGTGCGATGGTTGCATGTTTGAAAGAAGGAAAGATCTCAGGGGTTTATAATAGGTTGAAGAAATGTGCTTGGGTTAAGATAGGCATAGTGGTAAGGTTGAATGGGATAGTGTCAAGTGAACAAGGAGCTAGGTGTGACTTGGAGTGTACATTTGCAAGCTTTGACTTAAGTGATGATGGGAAAGAAGGTTATCGAAGATTGGTCTGTTATGTATAGGGGTTGTGTTGGTTGAATATTAAAGCTGTCTCTGATGTGGTAGATGTTGCATTTAAAGTCCCCGAAATGAGGGGTGTGGGAATGGAGTGGATGAAGAAGAGCATTAAAGTTTAATGTAATTGGTAGGTGTTGAGAGATAGAAAAAATATGAGTTGTATTTATTATGTACTGTTTATATAGCCCTAACATAGTCTCCAAATCTTTCCGGAGATTATCATCACTGTCCTCACTGGGACTCACAATCTAAATTTCTCATTATTATGTCTTTTTAAAGTGTGGGAGGAAACTCACACAAACACTGGTAGAACATACAAACTCCTTACAGATGTTGCTCTTGGTAAAAATTTGATCCCAGGACCCCAGTGCTGCAAAGCAACAGTGTTAACCACTGAGCCACCGTACTGCCTGGAATTTTGAAGTAATCTTGTTTAGCGGAAGTGTGAGCAGAATTGAATTTGAAGATTGCTTACTTGAATGTGACATCAGCCTTATGGGTATGTTTTCTTCCAGCACTGCTCTGCAATCCTTGATGTTTGTCGTAGTTTTTTTTTTTTTTTTTGTGAGGTTGGTGTTCCAGTGTTCTCTGTTAATTTGTTGCATTCTATGAGTGAGATGACTGAGTGAATACCAGAGGAGAGTGTGGCTTTGTACAAAAAGGAAGCTGTATCTGTTTGATGGAGCGATAAATTGATGGACAATGGTAGAAGAGCGTCATAGAGTGTGTGATTGTCTAAGCTTGAGAGATTATTGCAAGAGTGTGCTAACTGATGGGCTTGGGAAGCAGTAGAAGAAGACAGGGATGAGAATGTGAATAGATGATGGTGAGATAGGTGTAAGAGGTTACAATAGTAGATATTCAGACAGCATACACTAGTGAAGATGTGATCTAATGCATGCCTGTCTTGACAGGCAGCTGTGGATGACCTTTGAATGAGACCAAAGCATTAAATGAGTAAGACTTTGGAGGTTGCTACCTGGTGGGTGTCAAGAGGTATACTAAAATCACCCATGATGAAACTGTGAAAGTCAGCAGAGAGACAAGTAGTGCAGTGGTCAATAAAGGCAGTGGTAGGGTTAGTATATCACTGCCCTTGATGGTTGTAGAAAGATTAGATAAGAGATAGTAAAAGTGGTTTTGAGTTGAATGTACAGTTGTGAGGCTGGTTTCACATTTGCATTTGTGTCTGCATGCGGAGGGCATGCAGATGCAAACGCAGTGCAAACGCAGCCATTCTGATGTGAACGCAGTGGAGAATCTCTGCATGCGTTCACAACAGTATGCAGTTCGGCCAGCCAATCAGAGACCTCTGCAGCGGCCGGGAGGTGGAGATCAGCGGCAAGATCTCCTCCTCCCGGCCGCCGCTGATCTCCCGACGGTGTCGGTGCTGGAAATTTGAAGAAACAGCTGATCTGACAGCTATTTAAATATCCCGCGCCAACACCAAAGAGGTGATGTCAGCGCGGGAGATTTAAACAGCTGTCAGATCAGCTGTTTTCTTCAAATCTCCTGTGCCGACACCAAGGGAGATTAGCGGTGCCCGTGCTCCAGCTGATCTCCCCGTTACCACCGGCGGCCACCGGGAGAGATTTCAAGGCGGATCCATTGAGATCCATGCATTTTTTGCGACGTTCGGAGTGTAAATTATGCGCATCCGAACATAACTGTAACCAATACACAGCCAAATGCAGATACCATGCGTTCCCATGATAAACCTAGGAGCGCAGTACGCATGCGTTTGGCTGCGTTCGGAACACTTGCGTTCCGAATGCTAATGTGAAACTAGCTTTAGACAGGAAAAGGCAAACTCCTCCACCATGTTTTAAGTAAAGGCGAAGAAAATGGGTGAAGTGACAGCATACCAGTTGAAGCTGTATCATAGGGTGTCAGCCATCATTTTGTTAGATTAAGAAGGAGAGATTGTGAAAAGAATAGGGGTCATAAGTAATATGGAGTTTCTTGCAGATGAATGTCCATTCCACAATGCTCCAGGAACTGGGAGTTGAGGTCAAGCAAATGGATTTTGGGTTAGTGAGGTTGCGGAGATACTGAGTATTGCCAACTTTATTTTTTCTCGACAGCTTCTCAAAAAAAAATCTACTTTTTTATGAATACATTAGAAAATCATCATAAAGCAATAAGACCATAATAAAGCAATAAGATTATAAATCATACATGTCTACAGCCCATTCTTCCGAAATGATGACATTTGCATTCTCTGTGAACTGTAAAAGGATGATAATTCATCATAATAATCTGTATTGGCCACTTTACACGCAGCTACAGGTAACAGGTTGTCCACAGGTAACTTACTGGCTGCAGTGAAATCATGGAGACATGGTTCTATTTGTACACAGCAACAAGATAGAACCATGTCTCCATGATTTCACTGCAGCCAGTAAGTTACCTGTGGAAAACCTGTTACCTGTAGCTGCGTGTAAAGTGGCCATATGGGTTTCTCCATCTTAATAAAAAAAATCATGGAGGCAACAATTTTTTTTTTGTCCTATTTTTATAGACTGTCTAGGAATTTCTGATTATATTAATATTAGCAGCCGGTATTAGCTGTGAAGGAGCAGAATTGGGAGCTGTGTCCCCAGTAGTGGGAAGCACAGAGAAGTAGAGGAGGTGGGGTGAGTGTGCATGACTATTTTCTTGTTTTAAAAGCAGGGCTTTAAGGTTTAGAAAGAGGTTTGTAGATGAAGTCAGGCAATGGGGTAAAAAGGAAGGAGAGCTATGTTTGCTTGCAGGGGTTTGGGGGTATCCCACTACTAAACATCACTGCAGTTTTCAATTAAAAGCTATAGGGAGGGATGATGGTGCTTCTTAATCTTCTTCAGCTGACAGTGCAAGAGGGTGTAAAAATACAGTTCTATCAGTCAGCCCATAAAAGACCAACCAAAAAGAAAGCCAGGAAAAATGCCCGCTTTTACTAAAGTGACCTATCAAAAAGCAGTTGACGATCACCCCACAGAAAGTGGTTCAAACCAGTATTTCTTGCTCGCGCCTTTCACAGACGATCAGATCAACTTTGACCCTTGGTAAAGAATATATGTTAAAATAGAAGCTGGTTAGCCAACAGCAATATCATAAAATTAAATATTATATTAACCTTAACACTTTTTGAGGGTCTGTGAGACCATGTGCCCCCATGTTACAAATTTTGGGAGCATTTCCATCTGTGAAAAAACATAAGTGTGATAAGGCGCCGTCACACGAACGATTTCTTGCCGATAATCGTTTAAGCGATCTCCCTTTTGATCGCTTAAGTGATATCGGGCAAGAAATCGTTGCATGTAATCAAGCGATTTACGATTGTGAAATCGCTTGATCGTGACATCGCTGATCTGAGTCCGGAGCTCAGATCTAGCGATGAACGATGTCACGATCTGCTTCATCGTGGTTAACACCACGATAGCGATCTCCAGCGCTGAGCTATGTGGGAGATGGTAACTTGGTACACGTCGGGTAAACTAGCGACGCGCGGCGCCTAGTTACCATGTGTACCAAGTTCCAGCGAGATCGCGGATCCACACGCTGGTGAGTCTGCCTGTGTGACAGCTCACCGCGATGTGAGCGATATTGTAAACGATCGGCGTGCACGTGATCGTTACAATATCGCTAGAGATATCTCAGCGTTGTGCGGCGCCTACATTCATCCTAAATGTCTGTGTGATGTAGTTTTCACTCAGGCGAAAGAGTCATGTGAACGGCTCCTATGGTGTAGAAGAACTGGCGATGACAATATTGCACCTATCTGACAAATCTGAAGCAGCTGTGCAATGCTATGGATCTTATTAAACCTATGCCATGAAAAATGTAACCACTTCTGCAAATGTAAATGTGAAAGTGGGTCATATTCAGTACCAGTTGGCCTCATTCTGTTTAGGGCAGGAGGGAAGATAAAATAGAAGCAGTGAGAATGTTCCCCTTCTGGTTAGCCAAGGTATGGCTGCATGTATACAGATTCTCCTTGTTACCATTTCATTAGTGTTTTCCAGGGTGTACTACAATAGTGCAGGTGCGATCGCAACCGGCCTGCAGCCTAGGGGGCCAATGTTTGGCCTATGAAAGACAAATACTATTAAAGATTTGCAATAATTGGGGCCTGTTGGAGCTTTTGCATCGGGCCCCTGGGCTGAAGTTACGCATGGTGTTTGCTTACTACAAATGAGCATGTTGGCTAATGCACTAGTCTATATAGATGGATCAATGATTTTCATATGGTAGATACAGTTAGCCATTTCTGCAATTCTCCATACTTGTGTGCTCAGGTCCTGGGTCATTTCTGTCCAGTGTAATACATGTACAGTCAGTGACATTTCTGGCATAGACATCTGCTGCTTGTATCAGCTGTAGTATACAAAGATAGATACACATTTAACCCCTTAGACGTCATGGTCGTTGCTGTACAGAGGGATGGATGACACATCTATTTTAAACTGTCCAAAGAAATCCCCTCTTCACTGCCAGGTACTGGGCCGTGGTCTGATTTTCTTGGACAGCGGAGAATTGCAATCTGTAAGCAATGCTCTACCCTTCTGTACATTTGTGATTTCTTTTGCCAGAGAGTACGTGGGAAAATTTACCGTGCAACATCTTATCTATCTTAATTACGTAAATGGAAGTGCACAATGCGTTCAGATAAACCAGCTGAATACTAATGTAAGCTCCATTACATTCTTTTTTCCATCTATCTCACCAGACAGCGACTTTTATCCCCCTGCTTCTTTTCTGTGGTGTATGAGGTTTGTGTTTTCATCAGTGAACACTTATTTTACCCATGGGACAAATATCCTAATAGCAAACCTGAATCTAGTTTAATCTCAGTGGGGGAGCAAATTGCTTGCGGTAGTTGCTCAACAATTAATCCTCTGAAATCCCTACAAGCAGGTTTTACATTTGTATCTTGAGACCAATGGTGACAGGTCATGGCTTTTCTAATGAACAATGCAAAGTCATGGGCTCAAGGCTAACCTAAAAGAAAATTAGAGAGTATAGTGTTACCTGCAAGTAAACACTTGTAATGAATGAAACCGGTCCTCATGGGGTTTGTTGTAATGTTATTGTATTATACTATACAATTATTCAGTGTGGCTCATATTCCTAATTATTTGGCAAAGCAATATCCCTTCCTCCATTCTATATTTCCATAAATGTTAAAAAGTAGACTGGCGATCAAAATTGGAGAACAATGTATGATCACTTGATTTTTTTCAAACAGCAAGTAATCCACATTGATGAACATTTGAAGGTTTTTGTGTAAGGGGTACACCATGCCACTAAAACAGTGTTTTAAAAAATAATCAAAGTTTATCAACCTAAAACCTTTATTTTACACAAAACGTGATGATCATAATTGGAGAACAGCAATGACTGTAGCATGGAGAAAGATTAAAACTAAATTTTGTGAAGGTTCCAACAGTCACCAATCAGTAGGAAGTGTACAGGCCTTTGCTTTGTACAGGCCTTTGCTTTGAATGACTCCAGCACATCTGTGGCCACAGGACATCACTAGTCTCTCACACTGCTCTGGTGTGATTTTGGTCCACTCTTCCAGTCTCTTCCACAGTTCTGTGACTGTTGTGGGGTTCATGACCATAACTTTGTCACCAAGGATTTTCCAGAGGTTTTCTATTGGGTTTAGATCAGGACTCTGGGCTGGACATTTCTTTGTTTCAATGTTTTCTGTTTCAAGGAAACAGTTTGCTAGTTTTGCTGTGTGACAGGAGGCATTGTCCTGCGTGAAAATTGCTGGCTATTGAGTGCTGAACGCAAGTAAAAAAACCACATGTTGTTGAAGAAAGGTTCTGATACACACTTGCATTCATTCATTCATTCATTCATTCATTCATGTAGCTGTATGAGGGGTCCAACCCCTTCAGCAGAAAACATTCACATTTTACTGACATCTTTACACACTTTGGGTTCAGTCTTTCCCCAGTTTGTTGATGAACATGAATCATAAACTCACCAGTCAGAAATCGGCCCACCCATGTGCGTTTCGCAGTTTGCAGTTGACAAAGCAAACTACGAAACGTGCATCGGGTGTGCCAATATCTGACTGGTGAGTTTATTGCATACATTGCACTGTGGATTGCACTATTTGCCATCTGTACTATGCCTCCACAAGTTTATTTATTCTCATTCAGAGTTCATATAGATTACACTAATCTTCTTTATTGGTTAATACTCATTTATGTGAAATCATTGGTTCACTTATGACTTGATTTGTATTTACAAGTTTATTTATATATATAAGGTTCACATAAATTAAACTTATTTTCTTTTTTTGAGCATCAATTTACAATCTTGTCACTTTGCAAAGAATGTGTATAATGGTCAACCCTTGTCTCATTATGTGACACCTATTGTTTACTTATGTGATTTCATCCTGTATGCTATAGACAAGTGATATTGGACATTCCTTTCTTTACACCTGTTTAGAGTATTTTTGTGCTGCTAATATATTTATATAACTTTTTAATTGATTAAAAAAATGTATTAGTTTTATATCATTAATGTTGCCCTGCACATTTTATTTGTAGGTATTTGTTATAGGATAAAATAACCTAAATGTTTGAAATTCTATAAAAGTGCACTTAAAGTGCATTCAATTCCTGGTGTGTGCTAAGGAAAATAATTACAACACCCCCAACCCTGCACTCTGTAAAATTCTGGGGCTATGACAAACAGTGACTTTAGTAAGGTTACTGCAGGTCAAAGCAGCCAGCTCTTGCGCTACCTTCTATGTGCTCTTATGATATCACTGCTTGCCACTGCAACCAGCTCTCACATCACCTGCTGTGTACCTTAGATACCAGCCGGTGAGCAGAGGAGGCTGGTAACTAAGGTACACATCGGGGATCTAGGCAGCGCGCGCTGCCTAGATACCCGCAGTTTACCTTGGATACCAGCCTGCTCCCGCTTACCGCAGGCTGGCAGGGGGAGCAAGACATTGTGGAAACGATATTTAAATCGTTTCCACGATGTCTCTCGTCTATTGCTCGCTGGTGAGTCTGACTGTGTGACAGCTCACCAGCGATCTAAACGATATTGTTAGCGATCGCGCGTGCATGTGATCGCTAACAATATCGTTCATCGCATCGCTGTGTGTGACGGCACCTTAACGTCAGGGCTTGATGCCGGCTGAGATTACACAGTTGACATCAACTGTCAACTGTTTGTTCCAGCATCGCAGCTTGCACCAGTTCACACTATATCTTGAGTGCTGTGCAGCTTTTTTTCTGTTTATGTCTAATATGTGGAGTTGCTGGCTCCACAGCTACACTTAGCACCCTCATCGCCCCCAGGTGGTCTGGGATTGAGATGGAGTCCACCAACTTAGAAGTGGGATAGGGAGGACAAGGAGGACAGGGATGTCAGCGTAGGACTCATCAGATCTGGGGTCACCATGGAGTGGTTGATGAGCAAACAGATACTGGCCAATATATGTACCAAGAACCCCAGCAAATAAAAAGATAAGAATATTGAGGTTTTTTTAAAAAAAACGTAAGTTTTTACATTTTTTCCTCATATATAAACTGCTTATTAGCATGTGTACATTTTGGTAGTAACTGAGTGCTGCAGTGAAATTTTTTTTTTGGTTGTTTGTTCCAGCATCGCAGCTTGCACCAGTTCACACTATATCTTGAGTGCTGTGCAGCTTTTTTTCTGTATCTATCTATCTATCTATCTATCTATCTAGAAAAAAATAGGCAGCACTCTGGATGCAAAGTTGCTTCTGGACCCTTTAATCTGGCCACATGATGCGACGTTTCAGTCCATAAGCAGACTTTTTATCAAGCAACGTCTGCAAAGTCTGCTTATGGACTGAAACGTCGCATCATGTGGCCAGATTAAAGGGTCCAGAAACAGCTTTGCATCCAGAGTGCTGCCTGTTTTTTTTTCTTGATAAGTATTACCAAACAGTGGAGCACTGTGTACAGGACTATTGCACCTATTTAAAGTAGGATACTACTGTGCTGATTTTAATTTTTGCTGTCTATCTATCTATCTATCTATCTATCTATCTATCTATCTATCTATCTATCTAACTAGAAAAAAGTTCTCTGCAGCACACAGCTACTACCAATGATGTACATGTGCTAACAAGCTATATATATATAAGAAAAAAGTTTAAAAACTTACGTTTTTTTCAAAAAACTCAAAATCTTATTTTTTTTTATTTCTGAAGTTCTTGGTACATACATTGGCCAATGTCTGTTTGCTCATCAACTGCGACAAAGTGACTTCAGGTCTGATGAGTCCTAACGCTGATATCCTATCCTCCTTGTCCACCCCCCCACTTCTCAGTGGGCAGACTCCATCTCGACCCTAGATCACCTGTAGGTGATGAGGGTGCAAATTGCAGCATGGAGCCAGCCACTCCATAAGATACAAAACAGAAAAAAAACTGCACAGCTGGCTCCATGCTGCAATTTGCACCCTCATCACCTACAGGTGATCTAGGGTCGAGATGGAGTCTGCCCACTGAGATGTGGGGGGGTGGACAAGGAGGATAGGGATATCAGCGTTAGGACTCATCAGACCTGAAGTCACTTTGTCGCAGTTGATGAGCAAACAGACATTGGCCAATGTATGTACCAAGAACTTCAGAAATAAAAAAAAATATGATTTTGAGTTTTTTGAAAAAAACGTACGTTTTTAAACTTTTTTCTCATATATATACTGCTTGTTAGCATTTGTACATCATTGGTAGTAGCTGCGTGCTGCAGAGAACTTTTTTCTAGTTATTTGACCCAGCGTCCCTGCTGGCACCAGTTCACATTTTGTTTTTGAGTGCTGTGCAGTTTTTTTTCTGTTTTGTATCTATCTATCTATCTATCTATCTACGGCGGCCGTCACACGCACAGATAACGCGCAAGATATCACTTGAACGCGGCAGATTAAACATCGCTTAAGCGATGTCTGTGCGTGTGACGGCAAGATACGACGAGCGAGATCTGATCAAATCGCAAAATCGAGATCTGAAGTCCGGACCTCAGATCTAGCGATTTACGATTTAGCGATCTGCTTCATCGTGGTGTATGACACCACGATGAACGATCTCCCAGCGGCAGAGCCTATGCTGGGAGATGGTAACTATGGTACACGTCGGGTAACTAAGCGACGTGCGGCGCCTAGTTACCCGATGTGTACCATAGTTACCAGCGAGATCGCGGATCCACATCGCTGGTGAGTCTGTCTGTGTGACAGCTCACCAGCGATGTGAGCGATATTGTAAGCGATCGCGCGTGCACGTGCTCGCTTACAATATCGTTCTAGATATCTTAGCGTGTGACGGCCGCTTAAAAGAAGAAAAAAAAAGTTTTTTTCTCTTTTGTATCATGTGGAGTGGCTGGCTCCATTACTGCAATGTGCACCCTCGTTGCCTACAGGTGATCTAGGGTCTAGATGGTGTCCGCCCACTTAGTAGTGGGGTAGGGTGGAAAAGGAGGACTTGGATGTCAGCGTTAGGACTCGTCGGACCTGAAGTCACTTTGTCGCAGTCGACGAGCAAACAGACATTGGCCAATGTGTGTACTAAGAACTTCAGATTAAAAAAAAAGAAGAAGAATTTTGAGTTTTTTGAAAAAAACGTAAGTTTTTAAATTTTTTCTCATATATATATATAAGCTTGTCAGCATATGTACATCATTGGTAGTAGCTGAGTGCTGCAAGGTTTTTTTCCCTAGTAGTTATCTATCTATCTATCTATCTATCTATCTATCTAAAAAGGAAAAAGTTAGAGCAGCGATTCCTGATTGGCATATGCCCAGTGCTTAGCAGTCCTTTAGGGTGGCGATCAACCACCACTTCAATTAATATTTGTAAAATAAGGCTGCAGCACACGGATTCAAGGTTATGTCAGCCTTTTAATGGCCTTCATGGCATCAGATTAGCGACGTTTCGGTCCTCAGACCTTCTTCCAGCAGTCACTATGGGCTAATGCTGAGGATTTTATACATATTCTCATGCCAAATTACATTATTCAATTAAAAGTTAATCAACATTTTACAGTGCATATACAACTTATTTTCATATCAAGTGTTACATAATAATTGCTATATGTGCTCTTATGGTCTCTAATTGTCTCTGTATAGTGATGATCTCTTACTTACAGTTTGTTTCATGAATGTGGTCAATTGCGGTCCAGGTGCCTGCTAAATTACATGTAATTATTAAACTAAACCCGCATGGCGTGTTAATCGCCATGTGCGGCCGCTTTGCAGCCTCGCGCCGCCATTCCGGCGTTGTTTACATGTTACTGCGCATGCGTACTAGCTATGCGCGTCCTTAGTGACCGAGTACAACCGGAATTACTTCCAGCGCCATCTTAATCAACTCGCGCATGCGCTGTGTGATTACAGCGTATAACTGCGCGATTCTACAGCTTTCCTTATTTTGCTTGTCTGTCTTTCTAATAGACACTCAAATCTCATTAAAATGTTATAAAATCTACTTAATATGTGATTACTTTACATACTTTATTGATTATATAGTGTTATTTGATAAATGTAATTCTAATTCATATTTAAAGTGACAGTGCTCTATGTATACGTGTGTGTGTGTTAATTTAATTTTATAAAATGACTCCTTCTCTTAAACTCTTGCCTCTTATCTCCTATAAGGGGAGTGTGTTTAATCATTATGAAAATTTGCATATATGCTTATATACACCATGATTTTCTTATACACATGAGATATATTGGGTTCCAAGTTTAGAGTGCATCCCAATACTGGGTTGTAGCACTCCCTTGTCAGTACGGTGTCTTAGGGAGGTCTCCCCCTTTTTCACCACCTGCCCAAGAAAAACCTAGGACTCCACTCATTCAATTATGTTCCAATCATTGGTGTTACTTCATAATAATTCATTACTCCATCAATAAGGCAAAGTAGAGAAATAAATTGTTTAAAATATATTTTATTTTTTATTTTTTGTTTTTTTTATATATTTTTGATATTATAAAGTGCATTTCCAGTGCATCAAATTTCGTAAGTGCAATAATTCTGTATAAAATTATATATGTGTAATCGCATAATAAGGAAAACTGCTTTGTTAAAATTGTGTCATTCGTGCAAGTCCTCTATAAATATATTTGTAGGCACCCAGTGTGCAAATGTCCCATTCTTCATGATTTCTTTCTGCAAGCAAAAAGGATAAGCAAGAGAGATAAAACGGCAAATGAACACATTATATTTGCACAAACAATTATTAAGACTGTTTTTTACATCATGTGACAGTGCATTAAAGTGGTAAAAACACACAAATTACAGTGACTAAAATACACAGTTTCCAGGATGGGACACATATTTCAAAGGACTGTATGTATTTTAAAATCTATATTAAGTCCCTCCGGTTGCAGGGTTTGTAGCCTATGTATCCATTCAAGTTCCCTTGCCTTAAGTAATCTGATTCTGTCCCCACCCCTCCTAGGCATTGGTACGGTGTCAATCAATCTAAATTTCAAATCTTTTTCTCTATGTCCAGCTTCCGTGAAATGTTTAGAAACGGGCAAATTCATGATTTTTTTACGTATGGTGTATCGATGGTGGCTAATTCTTATTTTAAAATCAAGAGTTGTTTCTCCTATATACCATAATAGGCAGGGGCACTCAAGGAGGTAAATGACGAAATCCGAGTTACAAGTTAAAAAATGGTTGATTTTGTACTCTGTGCCTGTTCTTGGATGACAAAACTTATTTCCCTTTATCATAAATGAACAATTAATGCAATTGATGCAAGGGTAACAACCTGTTCTTATTCCTCCTGTCAATGTCGTTTGTCTATTCTTCTTCATTGTGCCAATATCTGATTTAACTATCCAGTCTTTTAAGTTTCTACTTTTCTTATATGATACTAATGGTGAATTTTTGTATTCCTCAATCTGCGGAAGGCATTTGCCTAACATCCCCCAATGTTTCTGAACAATACTAACCACATTTTGTGTCTCCTCTCCATATGTCAGCACTAATGGGATTCTTTTCACTTTCATGCTGCTCTTGTTGTTTTTTTGTCCTAATTTTTCTCTCTGTTGTTTAAGAATCTCTTCCGGATAACCTCTCTGTTTGAACCTGTTAATCAATTTATCAATCTCTAGATTCTTTTCATCCTCATTGCTTACGATTCTACTTACTCTGGTCATTTGACCAAGCGGAACCGCTTTTTTGAGGCTGTTGGGGTGCCCACTAGTATAATGAAGTAGTTTGTTTTTATCCGTGGGTTTCACAAAGAGGGTTGTGTTTATTTCACCCTCCTGTAGTAGTACTCGAACGTCTAGGAACTGCATTTCTGTCCGGGAGTGTACTTCAGTAAACTTTATTGTGTCATTGATCGTATTCATGTAGCTGAAAAAGGACAATAATTCGGATTCCGTTCCCTTCCATACAATAAAGATATCGTCCACATATCTCCACCACCTCTCGACATTGGAGAAGTGGTGGGATGTGTAGACGAATCTTTCTTCCAAGTAGACCATGACAGCTCCTGCATAAGAACATGCCATTCGTGCCCCCATCGCGGTGCCCATCAATTGCAAGAAGAAGTCATCCCCAAACAGAAAGTAATTCTGTTTGAGGACAACCTCCAATAATTCTATAATAAATTGTTTGCAAGGATCTGTATACGTTGTTTTTCTCAAACAGTCTACAATTACTTTTAAACCCATTTCATGGTCTATTGAGGTGTATAATGAAGTTACATCAAAGGATGCCAATATGCATTCCCTTTTCCCCATAGATTTGGTTTGCTCCTTGTAACCTGCTAAACTTTCAAGGAAATGTCTTGTATCCTTAATATGTGATTTTCCTTCAACTGCGAAGGGACTCATGATTTTTTCCAAAAAGATCCCAATATTGTAAAATACTGAATTTATTCCTGCCACAATTGGCCTTCCAGGCGGATCTATTATCGATTTATGTATTTTAGGAACCAGATAGAGTACTGGTGTCACAGGGTTCTTTTCAAACAAAAAATCATGTAATTTTTGGTCTATAATCCCTCCCATTACGGCGGTATTTAATATTTTTTGTATATTCTTTTGAATCTCAAATTTGGGGTCTTTCTGCAACTTTTTATACACCTTGGTGTCACCCAATTGTCTATAAACTTCTTTCAAATAAATCTCCCTGTCCATGATGACGGTTGCTCCACCTTTGTCCGCTGGTTTGATTATCAGACCGTCATCATGGGCAAGTTCCTGCACTGCCTGAAATTGTTCCTTCGTCACATTCGGTCTCAGTAATTCTTTTTTAGTTCTTTCCCTCAAACTTTTAATTTCTTGTTTCACCGCTCGCTCAAAGGCCTCCACTATGGGCACATCATCATTGGGCATAAAATCACTTTTACACTGTATACCCAATTTTTTTAGGTCTAATTCACTATTGGGTTGCCCTTTTATTCCCAACTTCTCATGAAAATGATGTTTCAGTCGTACACTTCTGAAAAAATTATGCAATTCCTTTTCTAAAACAAACCAATCTACATGTGTAGTCATACAATAGGATAACCCCTTTTCTAGAACATCTATTTGATTAAATGATAGTTCTTTACCAGAGAGGTTGACAATTAGTTGTGGTCCTTTTTCTTCCTGTATTGTTGGTTCCTCAACTTTTCTTTCTTTCTTCTGTTGGCGATGCTGCTTCCGCCCTCCTCTTCGTCCTCTTGATTTTGATCTGGGTCTACATGGATGAAGATTAGACAATTTATTTATTAACACAGGTTTTTTTAGGTTGTTTCTGTTACTATGACGGTACTTGTAGTAACCTCTTTTTTGCCATTTGTTATGTCCATCCCTTTGCCAGTTATACACCAACCCTACACGGTAATCCTCCGTGTCACGAGCCCATTTTTGTCTCTTTGTTTCCTCAGTGTCCTTCCTCTGTTTTTCCAGCTTAATTTTAACAGACTCTTTAAATTTTGAAAAATCTTCCTCCTTGAGTACGCTCATGATTTCATTTTCTGTATCCTTGATACTGTCTTTTAATTTAGCCAGTTCTATCTGTATATGTTCCATGTTTAATAACATTACTTCCATCCCATATTTGTTAGACAAAGCCATGAATTTTGCACAAAAATCCCCATCTTCTAAAAACAAGGTTGGATTTATATTTGATCTTAGACCTCTTGGAATTTTCTTATTTTTATAATATTGTCCAAGCATAATAAGGTGCATTTCTAATGACAGCATTTTCTTTGAATCATTTTCATACTTGCGTTTTAGAGCAACAACCGAGGGTATACTTAAAAAGTCAGTATTTCCTTCAGCTCCCTTGAGGATCCTGTTCTCATCCTCCTCTGTGTAGTATCCTTTGCCCGGTTCCATATTAAGGATTCGCTTTATCTCATATAGATATATATAAAAAGGAAAAAGTTAGAGCAGCGATTCCTGATTGGCATATGCCCAGTGCTTAGCAGTCCTTTAGGGTGGCGATCAACCACCACTTCAATTAATATTTGTAAAATAAGGCTGCAGCACACGGATTCAAGGTTATGTCAGCCTTTTAATGGCCTTCATGGCATCAGATTAGCGACGTTTCGGTCCTCAGACCTTCTTCCAGCAGTCACTATGGGCTAATGCTGAGGATTTTATACATATTCTCATGCCAAATTACATTATTCAATTAAAAGTTAATCAACATTTTACAGTGCATATACAACTTATTTTCATATCAAGTGTTACATAATAATTGCTATATGTGCTCTTATGGTCTCTAATTGTCTCTGTATAGTGATGATCTCTTACTTACAGTTTGTTTCATGAATGTGGTCAATTGCGGTCCAGGTGCCTGCGGGTTTAGTTTAATAATTACATGTAATTTAGCAGGCACCTGGACCGCAATTGACCACATTCATGAAACAAACTGTAAGTAAGAGATCATCACTATACAGAGACAATTAGAGACCATAAGAGCACATATAGCAATTATTATGTAACACTTGATATGAAAATAAGTTGTATATGCACTGTAAAATGTTGATTAACTTTTAATTGAATAATGTAATTTGGCATGAGAATATGTATAAAATCCTCAGCATTAGCCCATAGTGACTGCTGGAAGAAGGTCTGAGGACCGAAACGTCGCTAATCTGATGCCATGAAGGCCATTAAAAGGCTGACATAACCTTGAATCCGTGTGCTGCAGCCTTATTTTACAAATATTAATTGAAGTGGTGGTTGATCGCCACCCTAAAGGACTGCTAAGCACTGGGCATATGCCAATCAGGAATCGCTGCTCTAACTTTTCCTTTTTATATATATCTATATGAGATAAAGCGAATCCTTAATATGGAACCGGGCAAAGGATACTACACAGAGGAGGATGAGAACAGGATCCTCAAGGGAGCTGAAGGAAATACTGACTTTTTAAGTATACCCTCGGTTGTTGCTCTAAAACGCAAGTATGAAAATGATTCAAAGAAAATGCTGTCATTAGAAATGCACCTTATTATGCTTGGACAATATTATAAAAATAAGAAAATTCCAAGAGGTCTAAGATCAAATATAAATCCAACCTTGTTTTTAGAAGATGGGGATTTTTGTGCAAAATTCATGGCTTTGTCTAACAAATATGGGATGGAAGTAATGTTATTAAACATGGAACATATACAGATAGAACTGGCTAAATTAAAAGACAGTATCAAGGATACAGAAAATGAAATCATGAGCGTACTCAAGGAGGAAGATTTTTCAAAATTTAAAGAGTCTGTTAAAATTAAGCTGGAAAAACAGAGGAAGGACACTGAGGAAACAAAGAGACAAAAATGGGCTCGTGACACGGAGGATTACCGTGTAGGGTTGGTGTATAACTGGCAAAGGGATGGACATAACAAATGGCAAAAAAGAGGTTACTACAAGTACCGTCATAGTAACGGAAACAACCTAAAAAAACCTGTGTTAATAAATAAATTGTCTAATCTTCATCCATGTAGACCCAGATCAAAATCAAGAGGACGAAGAGGAGGGCGGAAGCAGCATCGCCAACAGAAAAAAGAAAGAAAAGTTGAGGAACCAACAATACAGGAAGAAAAAGGACCACAACTAATTGTCAACCTCTCTGGTAAAGAACTATCATTTAATCAAATAGATGTTCTAGAAAAGGGGTTATCCTATTGTATGACTACACATGTAGATTGGTTTGTTTTAGAAAAGGAATTGCATAATTTTTTCAGAAGTGTACGACTGAAACATCATTTTCATGAGAAGTTGGGAATAAAAGGGCAACCCAATAGTGAATTAGACCTAAAAAAATTGGGTATACAGTGTAAAAGTGATTTTATGCCCAATGATGATGTGCCCATAGTGGAGGCCTTTGAGCGAGCGGTGAAACAAGAAATTAAAAGTTTGAGGGAAAGAACTAAAAAAGAATTACTGAGACCGAATGTGACGAAGGAACAATTTCAGGCAGTGCAGGAACTTGCCCATGATGACGGTCTGATAATCAAACCAGCGGACAAAGGTGGAGCAACCGTCATCATGGACAGGGAGATTTATTTGAAAGAAGTTTATAGACAATTGGGTGACACCAAGGTGTATAAAAAGTTGCAGAAAGACCCCAAATTTGAGATTCAAAAGAATATACAAAAAATATTAAATACCGCCGTAATGGGAGGGATTATAGACCAAAAATTACATGATTTTTTGTTTGAAAAGAACCCTGTGACACCAGTACTCTATCTGGTTCCTAAAATACATAAATCGATAATAGATCCGCCTGGAAGGCCAATTGTGGCAGGAATAAATTCAGTATTTTACAATATTGGGATCTTTTTGGAAAAAATCATGAGTCCCTTCGCAGTTGAAGGAAAATCACATATTAAGGATACAAGACATTTCCTTGAAAGTTTAGCAGGTTACAAGGAGCAAACCAAATCTATGGGGAAAAGGGAATGCATATTGGCATCCTTTGATGTAACTTCATTATACACCTCAATAGACCATGAAATGGGTTTAAAAGTAATTGTAGACTGTTTGAGAAAAACAACGTATACAGATCCTTGCAAACAATTTATTATAGAATTATTGGAGGTTGTCCTCAAACAGAATTACTTTCTGTTTGGGGATGACTTCTTCTTGCAATTGATGGGCACCGCGATGGGGGCACGAATGGCATGTTCTTATGCAGGAGCTGTCATGGTCTACTTGGAAGAAAGATTCGTCTACACGTCCCACCACTTCTCCAATGTCGAGAGGTGGTGGAGATATGTGGACGATATCTTTATTGTATGGAAGGGAACGGAATCCGAATTATTGTCCTTTTTCAGCTACATGAATACGATCAATGACACAATAAAGTTTACTGAAGTACACTCCCGGACAGAAATGCAGTTCCTAGACGTTCGAGTACTACTACAGGAGGGTGAAATAAACACAACCCTCTTTGTGAAACCCACGGATAAAAACAAACTACTTCATTATACTAGTGGGCACCCCAACAGCCTCAAAAAAGCGGTTCCGCTTGGTCAAATGACCAGAGTAAGTAGAATCGTAAGCAATGAGGATGAAAAGAATCTAGAGATTGATAAATTGATTAACAGGTTCAAACAGAGAGGTTATCCGGAAGAGATTCTTAAACAACAGAGAGAAAAATTAGGACAAAAAAACAACAAGAGCAGCATGAAAGTGAAAAGAATCCCATTAGTGCTGACATATGGAGAGGAGACACAAAATGTGGTTAGTATTGTTCAGAAACATTGGGGGATGTTAGGCAAATGCCTTCCGCAGATTGAGGAATACAAAAATTCACCATTAGTATCATATAAGAAAAGTAGAAACTTAAAAGACTGGATAGTTAAATCAGATATTGGCACAATGAAGAAGAATAGACAAACGACATTGACAGGAGGAATAAGAACAGGTTGTTACCCTTGCATCAATTGCATTAATTGTTCATTTATGATAAAGGGAAATAAGTTTTGTCATCCAAGAACAGGCACAGAGTACAAAATCAACCATTTTTTAACTTGTAACTCGGATTTCGTCATTTACCTCCTTGAGTGCCCCTGCCTATTATGGTATATAGGAGAAACAACTCTTGATTTTAAAATAAGAATTAGCCACCATCGATACACCATACGTAAAAAAATCATGAATTTGCCCGTTTCTAAACATTTCACGGAAGCTGGACATAGAGAAAAAGATTTGAAATTTAGATTGATTGACACCGTACCAATGCCTAGGAGGGGTGGGGACAGAATCAGATTACTTAAGGCAAGGGAACTTGAATGGATACATAGGCTACAAACCCTGCAACCGGAGGGACTTAATATAGATTTTAAAATACATACAGTCCTTTGAAATATGTGTCCCATCCTGGAAACTGTGTATTTTAGTCACTGTAATTTGTGTGTTTTTACCACTTTAATGCACTGTCACATGATGTAAAAAACAGTCTTAATAATTGTTTGTGCAAATATAATGTGTTCATTTGCCGTTTTATCTCTCTTGCTTATCCTTTTTGCTTGCAGAAAGAAATCATGAAGAATGGGACATTTGCACACTGGGTGCCTACAAATATATTTATAGAGGACTTGCACGAATGACACAATTTTAACAAAGCAGTTTTCCTTATTATGCGATTACACATATATAATTTTATACAGAATTATTGCACTTACGAAATTTGATGCACTGGAAATGCACTTTATAATATCAAAAATATATAAAAAAAACAAAAAATAAAAAATAAAATATATTTTAAACAATTTATTTCTCTACTTTGCCTTATTGATGGAGTAATGAATTATTATGAAGTAACACCAATGATTGGAACATAATTGAATGAGTGGAGTCCTAGGTTTTTCTTGGGCAGGTGGTGAAAAAGGGGGAGACCTCCCTAAGACACCGTACTGACAAGGGAGTGCTACAACCCAGTATTGGGATGCACTCTAAACTTGGAACCCAATATATCTCATGTGTATAAGAAAATCATGGTGTATATAAGCATATATGCAAATTTTCATAATGATTAAACACACTCCCCCTTATAGGAGATAAGAGGCAAGAGTTTAAGAGAAGGAGTCATTTTATAAAATTAAATTAACACACACACACGTATACATAGAGCACTGTCACTTTAAATATGAATTAGAATTAAATTTATCAAATAACACTATATAATCAATAAAGTATGTAAAGTAATCACATATTAAGTAGATTTTATAACATTTTAATGAGATTTGAGTGTCTATTAGAAAGACAGACAAGCAAAATAAGGAAAGCTGTAGAATCGCGCAGTTATACGCTGTAATCACACAGCGCATGCGCGAGTTGATTAAGATGGCGCTGGAAGTAATTCCGGTTGTACTCGGTCACTAAGGACGCGCATAGCTAGTACGCATGCGCAGTAACATGTAAACAACGCCGGAATGGCGGCGCGAGGCTGCAAAGCGGCCGCACATGGCGATTAACACGCCATGCGGGTTTAGTTTAATAATTACATGTAATTTAGCAGGCACCTGGACCGCAATTGACCACATTCATGAAACAAACTGTAAGTAAGAGATCATCACTATACAGAGACAATTAGAGACCATAAGAGCACATATAGCAATTATTATGTAACACTTGATATGAAAATAAGTTGTATATGCACTGTAAAATGTTGATTAACTTTTAATTGAATAATGTAATTTGGCATGAGAATATGTATAAAATCCTCAGCATTAGCCCATAGTGACTGCTGGAAGAAGGTCTGAGGACCGAAACGTCGCTAATCTGATGCCATGAAGGCCATTAAAAGGCTGACATAACCTTGAATCCGTGTGCTGCAGCCTTATTTTACAAATATCTATCTATCTATCTATCTATCTATCTATCCTTGGTCTATCATTTATCTATCTATGGGCCACGTCACACACACAGATATCTGTGCAGATATTGTTCGCAGATCTCTGGTTGCAGTGAAATCATGGACACATTGCTCCATTTGTACACAGCCACAAAATGTAACAATGTGTCCATGATTTCACTGCAACCAGAGATCTGTGAACAATATCTGCACAGATATCTGTGTGTGTGACGTGGCCCTAACCTTGGTCTATCATGTATATATCATTTATCTATCCTTGGTCTATCATTTATATATTATTTATCTATCTATCATTGGTCTACCTTTGCACATCTTTGACACTTAACGCATGATACTGAAATGAACATTTTTTTATTTTTAGTACATTTCGCATGGATGTCACATGTGCTGTATGTGTGACATCTGTGCTGCTGGAAATAAATGGACATGTCTCCATGTAAAACACACAAACACTGTGTGGTTCACAAGGACACATGGTCCATGTGAAGATACCCATTGATTTAAAGGGATCCTGTCACCCCCAAAACACCTTTAAACCTATTAAAACCTGTCCCTAGAGCATATTAACACTTTCCCTACACTCCTTTTAGCTCCTATATGCACATAATAAAAGTGTATAAAAACGTTTTATAAGTACCTCATTAGTGATGATAATGAGTGACTATGCTATTCATAGTCACTCATTCAGGCTGCCCCTCTTCATACTATGACGCCTCCATAGGCGTGATCTTCATGAGAGATTCAAATTGCAGGTTCCCAGCGCGCCTCCCCGCTGTGGCTTGTGTCGGCCGGGCTTCAGCGTGGGGCTGTATGACGCGATCCGTGTCATTTCCGGCGCCGGGTGACGTATTTACACCAGCGCCGCTGTTGGCTTCAAGTCCCGCACTGCGCATGCGCATGCGCAGTGCGCATTTTGAAGCTGACAGAGCGGCGCGGCTGTATACGTCACCCGGCGCCGGAAATGACGCGGATCGCGTCATACAGCCCCACGCTGAAGCCCGGCCGACACAAGCCACAGCGGGGAGGCGCGCTGGGAACCTGCAATTTGAATCTCTCATGAAGATCACGCCTATGGAGGCGTCATAGTATGAAGAGGGGCAGCCTGAATGAGTGACTATGAATAGCATAGTCACTCATTATCATCACTAATGAGGTACTTATAAAACGTTTTTATACACTTTGATTATGTGCATATAGGAGCTAAAAGGAGTGTAGGGAAAGTGTTAATATGCTCTAGGGACAGGTTTTAATAGGTTTAAAGGTGTTTTGGGGTGACAGGATCCCTTTAATTAGTATGTGTAGGAACTTGTTTCCAGTACATGTGAAAATGGTGACCACATGTACTGGATACATGGACATGTAAAGGGGGCCTCACACATATTAAAAGAACCTCAAGGAATTTCAATATGAATTGCTTGTCAGAAGGACTAACTACTATTGCATACTAGAATTACATACTAGACCGAGTTGAGCTGTAAACCAATGACAAAACAAACCTTTTGCTTGAAATACAGTTAATCTTTTCGTTCACGATAGGTAGTAAAGGATCCTGAAATTGTAAAAGTATGTAGTACGTGATGCTCGAACTATTATTATTATAGTGCCATTTATTCCATGGCGCTTTAAATTTGAAAAGGGCATACATAGACAAGTACAATATTCATAAACAGTACGAAGCACACAAGATACAAGAGAGAGGACCCTGCCTGCGAGGGCTCACAGTCTACAAGGGAATCTGATCATTCCACTGAATAGCCAATACCATGGCATGTCCACATTTCAGCATTTAGTGTACATGTGCAGACTACAAAAAAATGGATGATTCACACGTATAGACCCTTGTGCAAAAATAAGCTCCACCACCCTACAGGAGCAATGCTTGGCACAGGACACTTGATACACTATATACAAATAGACTAGACAATCTGTTGCCAGCCTCTGGGAGAGCATACATCTCCAGCTCATAACACTTAGAGGGCCCATAGCACAAGGGCCAGGGATCAAGTTATTATAAGGGCTCCCAAGAGAGAACCCTGAGACAGTAGTCTGAAACATGAACATGGCAGCAGCTAACACTGAAAAACGTGTGTGTGCCCCCTCTCCTTTTTTGTAATTAAGTCTATTTTCAAATTCCTGTCATCTGTGGGGAATTGTGACTTCCAGCATACCCTGGCAGCTGCAGATCTTCAGGACTGTTCTTTCTTTGGGTTGCATTCAATAAAGGAACTAACTTATGCCTCATTCACGCATTCTTGTAACATGGTCAAATCCTGATTTGAACTTGTCATCCTCATCTATGGCTATAAGGCTGTCAAGTTCGGATCAATGTGTCCATCAGGGTCTGTACTATGACCGTGAAATGAAGCATTAAGGATGTGTTCACATGTAGCATCCAAGTTGATTTCAAATGGATTACAGGCAAAACTGCTGTTATAATGCAAAAATGTATAGCCATCGCTACTGCTAAATGTTTTGATAACACTGCATGTCAATGCACTTTTTGACCACATTGTAGCCACTATTTGTGTACTTATCCTTTATTGTATATGTCATATTTTTTACTGCTGGGATCCTCATTTATTGGGTGCATGGGGTTGAACCAATTCCTACCTACTACATTCTTCATATACCGTATATACTCGTGTATAAGCTGACCCGTGTATAAGCCGACCCCCTACTTTTGCCCCCAAAATCTGGGAAAACCTATTGACTCGTGTATAAGCCGAGGGTGGACCCCAGCACAGGTATACAGCCCCCAGCAGTGTGGTATACAGGCCCCCCAGTGGTATACAGGCCTCTCCAGTGGTAGTATACAGCCCCCAGCAGTGTGGTATATAGCAGCCATCCCAGTGGTACATACAGGCCCCAGCAGTGTTACAGCAGCCTTCCCAGGGTATATACAGCCCCAGCCCCAGGGGTATATACAGCAGCAGCCCCAGGGGTATATACAGCAGCAGCCCCAGGGTATATACAGCACCAGCCCCAGGGGTATGTACAGCAGCAGCCCCAGGGGTATATACAGCACCAGCCCCAGGGGTATATACAGCACCAGCCCCAGGGTATATACAGCACCAGCCCCAGGGGTATATACAGCAGCAGCCCCAGGGGTATATACAGCACCAGCCCCAGGGGTATATACAGCAACAGCCCCAGGGGTATATACAGCAGCAGCCCCAGGGGTATATACAGCACCAGCCCCAGGGGTATATACAGCAGCAGCCCCAGGGGTATATACAGCACCAGCCCCAGGGGTATATACAGCACCAGCCCCAGGGGTATATACAGCACCAGCCCCAGGGGTATATACAGCACCAGCCCCAGGGGTATATACAGCACCAGCCCCAGGGGTATATACAGCAGCAGCCCCAGAGGTATACAGGCCCCCCCCATCAAGATCCAGGGCCCCCCCCCTTGCTCGGCAAACCTGTAAAGTAAAATCATTATACTTATCACTGTCCTGTCGCAGCCGTCCCGCCGCTGCCGACATCACGCTCCTCCGTCTTCATTCAGCGTCTTCCGGCTTCCTGTGGTCAGCGCAGACAATGACGTCATTGCCTGCGACCACAGGAAGCCGGAAGAAGACGGATGAAGCCGGGGATCTCGATGTCGGCAGCGGCGGGACGGCGGCGACAGGACAGTGATAAGTATAATTATTTTACTTTACAGGTTTGCCGAGCAAGGGGGGGGGCCCTGGATCTTGATGGGGGGGCCTGTATACTGATGGGGGTGGCGGGCGGGCGTATACTCGCGTATAAGCCGAGGGCGGACTTTTCAGCCCAAATTTTGGGTTGAAAAACTCGGCTTATACGCGAGTATATATGGTACTTCAGGAGAGAGGAGGCGCCACAGAAACACAGCCTCTTTTCTAATCCAAATGTATAAAGGATGTGTGGCTGGAAATTTGCAAACAAGGGTTGGAAAATATTTGCACCTAGCTATAGGGCAGTGTAGTATTTACATGCAACCATTGGATCATTTTTCTAAAGCAGTGTTCCCCCAACTCCAGTCCTTGAGAGCCAACAACAGTACAGATTTTCAGGATTTCCTTATCATTACACAGGAGTTGGAATCATCACCTGTGCAGGTGTCTCTCGAGGACTGGAGTTGGGGAACATACTATACAGTGTACCCCAGAACCAATGTTAATGGTGGGCTTAGTCTGTGCATATGTGTATTAAGGGATTTGCTGGTTTTTGCTTCCTCATCTGATAATAAATTAAGCAAAAACCCCAAAGGGTAAGTGTTCTGAATTGCTTAGAAAATTAAGCAGACATTAAAATAACCTTTTATTGGTATTCACTAAGAAGAGGTCAAACCTCTCTACAGTATTCAAACAACCTCACTGACAAGGCGTGTCTATTGCCTTATCAATATTAACGCAATACGTAGCTAATTTCGTATATGAGCAAGAGAGAGCCTATACTTTTAACATCTGTCTAACTTTAGTGACAACGGTTCCTGATGCATACCGCACTATAAACAGCAGGTATTAAACAATCAAACCATAGACAAAATTGGAATGATCTCACCCAGGGCACAGGAGTTTGGCAAGCTAGACACAGTTGCAGCAGACCAGGTATTCGTCCAGGCATCAAGACTTTACCCTAAACCGGTCCCTATAGCAAACAGACAAAGTTCTAGCCCTCAACAGAAAACTCCTGCCCTTACAAGGGCAGCCCATATCTGCTCCTCAACCATGCACCCTAACTGTCCTTTCTGTCCTTCTCATCTGGTGACTTGCTGAATCACATGACTTTACTTCATTTCTGGTGGGTCGATTAGCAGTGACGCGCTTTGGTGATGCCCATGTCCTATGTGCATCATTTCAGGGGCTTCGTTGACTATGCGGTAGTAACGTCTGGGACCGGTTTAGGGTAAAGTCCTGGCACCTGAACGAATACCTGGGCTGCTGCAGCTGTGTCTGGCTTGCGAAACTCCTGTGCCCTGGGTGAGATCATTCCAATTTTATCTATGGTTTGATTGTTTAATCTCAGTTCATAGTTCGGTATGGATCGGGAAATATTCGTCATCTAATAGCAGCATGATGTAGGCAAAGAGACCCTGAATCCAATGTTATTCCACTTAGTTTACTGGATGCAATAATTCTGATACAAGAAGAGTTTCTAGATTTAGCATGCAGCAGAGCTGAGAAAGCTGCCCCCACTCACACCAGGCTCTCTATGTACAATATCTATAGACAATGAGCTGCTTATCAGAAGGAGTGTTTCGGACTACCAGGCACAACAATGTAGTCCTGACAACGATAAGGTCCTAGTGCTAAAACAATCATTGCAAGTGAACAACAGCAGTCAGCCTGCTAAGAGACACACGGCTGAAAACTGTGCTTTAACCCCTACAGCATGCTGTCTTCAAAATACATAGCAAAAACCTGCAAAACAAATTCCCTTTAATAGGTAACTGTTTTACGGCTTTTACAGACTGAGAAACGTCCATGTGAATATGCTGAAAGTGGCAAAAAGGTATTGAACATAAAAAGTGATCTATATGGAAAAGTCTATGTTAGAAAGATTAGTGAGGTTTTAGCAGTATATTGGGAATAAAATGACTATCATCTCAACCCTATTGATACATACGCCAAACAGTAATCAATAACCACACAGACAAGTAACTGATGTATTTGTTTTCGATGTTCTCAAAACAACATTAATATTTCACAAGAGAGGCATAAAACCAATGCATTAACTCTTCCTTCTTGCAACCTCCAGTAAGTCTGTTACAGCAAAGAAAGAATGTCTAAATCGCGTGAATTCACATGCTGCAAATTCTGCAATTGAAAATTAATTCAAGTCATCTGAATTGTTTTTCAGATAAAAGGGACACTTGAGGAACTTTCTACTAGAACAGACCCCAGCATAACCTAAAGAAGCCAATTATCTTAACCAATTGGTTAATTTTGAAAAAAATAATTAACTCTGATTTGCTACTGATCAGAGCTCGGGGTCCTTCTTTCATTATTTTCCAGATTGAAGTAAAGATTAACCAAGACAAGACTATACTCCCAGTTTAATTTCTATTAGGTGTCAATGCCTATATTTCAGTATATACCGTAAATCAAAAACTTGTAATTAATAAATATGTATCTAAGTGCACAGCCATATACCATCAGGAAGACTAAGGCCGCATTCGCACATTGCGTATTTTGCCACGTTTTTTTACGCGCGCTTTTCAAAATACGCAATGTGCCTTTTGTCTGCCTGCAAAGTGAATGGGAAATTCACTTTGCAGTGCAGACATTGCGTAAAAATACGCAGTGCGTTTTCCGGGAGAAAACGCAGCTGCGTAAACAATTGTTCTAAGTCAGATCTCTTCTGACAAGACCTGTGGTGACGTCAGAGGGGGGGCGTTCCCGGGCACTCGCGGTCATGTGATACATATCACATGACCGCAAGCAGCCAATTAGCGATGGGAACGCCCCGGGAACGCCCCCCCCTCTGACGTCATCACAGGTCCTGTCAGAAGAGATCTCACTTGGAATCGGAGATCGCACAGCGGGAGAAGGCGTCGGAGAGGTGAAGTATTGATTCTTTTTTATTTTTCATTAACTTGCTTTTGTTTAATTTAGATTTCACAGTGTATATTAATACACTGTGAAGTCTAATGGGGCGGTCACACATGTCAGAGGGGAGGAGGAAGCAGGATTCTTCCTCCCCTCTGTGACATCACTGCGCTTTCTGGGGGAAAGAAAGCGCAGTGTGTGAAAGCCCCTGCGTATTTTGCTGCGCTTTTTTGCGCGGCCGAAAAACGCGGCAAAAAGCGCGCGCAAAAAAGCGCAGCAAAATACGCAAATGCGTGAACGTAGCCTAAGGCCGCCTTCACACCACGGTTTTGTGGTGTCACGCTGTGTCTGCTGTTTTGCTGGATGCACCGGACACAGCCAGACAGCCCCAGAGTAAACAGAACCGGAGGGTTAATATGCCTGCCCGGTCCTGTTTTCTGCCGGAATCAGGACTGTGCGGCTGCTGCCGCTGTCCAGTCCTGAAATTTCAGGATCGCAGCTTGCGGGCAGCTAGCCGCAGTTCTGAAATTTCTGCCAGGAGCTCTCCAGGCACTAAACTTCAGCACCCGGCGTCCAGCAGCCAGATCCGATTTTCTGTCGGATTCGGTGCCCATAGCCTACCATGTTAGGGGGCGCTGGATCGTACCGGATCCGTTTGGATCCGAATTTGTCAGATTTTTGTCCCGAACACAAAAACGTTGCAAGCTGCGATTTTGTTAACGGCGAAAAAAAACAAATTCTCCCAGTTCCTCCCTGACAGCAGGGAACCGGATGGCAAATTATTGCCATCCGGCCCCATCCTGCCCCATAGGAGTACTATGGGGCCAAAATCGGATCTGGGGCTGTCCGGCTCACACTGGACAGCCCTGGATCCATAAAACCGTGTGGTGAAGCCAGCCTAAGACGCTACTACATTCAGAAGAAATCTGGATGGTGGAAACTTTAACTCTTCTAGGATAAGATTTTCATTGCTCAAAACTGCTCCACTCTTCTTTTTATATTCTATTAACAAATATATTGCAGAATCCTGCCAGGAATATCTTCTTCTAATATCACAATTAAATTGTAGCCCTAGTTTTTTTATAACACAAGGCTAACAGCTCCGTCAGATGTCTGGTTTTCACCATTGAGCTCTATCCGTGTTTTTCACTGAGAGAACTTGTAACCATAGGCTACATTCAGACTGTCTGTTTTTTTCTTTGTTTTGTGCTGAAAAACTGCATCCGTTTTTTTTTTTGTTCAAAAAAGCATTCGTTTTTGGATCAGTTTTTTTTAATTCGTTTTTCCCCATTCTGAAGGGCTCCTATGGGAAAAACACAGGACAAAAATGTTGCAGAAATTGACATGTCATTTTCCAAAACAGAGCTCTCCTAAAGTGATAAAACAGATCACTTTAGAAGAGCACAGTCTGAATGGCAAAAATGAAAACCCATAGACTTTGCTGGGATCCGTATTCTGCAGTGCCCTGTAAAAAACGCACAGTCTGAATATAGCCTAATAGCTTGTGCGGCAGTTCAGATATCCATGTACTTTTGGGGACCATTTTGTCTGCACAAAACTAGAGATGAGCGAGTCTTTTGAAGTTCAGGTTCAATTTGGTTGGGCAAATGGGCATATATTCGCTGAACTTCCAAACCCTATTCAAATCAACGGGAGGCCAAATAAAGGGCAAAGAAATCACCTTAAAAAGGGCAACAGCTTAAATTAGGGACAGACACCAGAAAAAGTACCATCTATACCTGAGAGTTAAAATTTTCATCATTGTTCATTATGGATGCATGAGACAAGGCCTAGCCCAGTATTTCAAGGTTCAACATTGATCAAGAACTGGGAGATAAGTGACAGGTATAGGCATGGTGCCAATAAATTTTATGCTCCGCCACACTCAGATGGCACAAGTATTAGGTTCACATGTACTACCAGAAGAATTAGGTTTTTCAGTGATAGGTATAGGCCTATTGGGCAGATGACCCTCATACCTTTTGCAACTGCTCCAATAAATGTTATGCTCCACCACACTCAGGTGGCACAAGTATTAGGCTTACAGAGTACTACTGGAAGAATTAGGTGTTTCAGTGACATGTATAGGCCTATTGGGCAGGGAACCCTCATTCCTCATGCAACTACTCTAATAAATTTTATGCTCCACCACACTCAGATAGCACAAGTATTAGGTTCACTTACTACTACCGGAAGAATTAGTCAGCTGGGTCAATGACCTGTATAGGCCTATTGGGCAGGGGGCCCTCATACCTCATGCAACCGCTCCAATAAATGTTCTGCTCTGTCACACTCAGGTAGCACAAGTATTAGATTCACAGAGTACTACCAGAAGAATTAATCAGGTGGGAAAGTGACATGTATAGGCCTATTGGTCAGGGGGCCCTCATACGTCATGCAACCACTCCAATAAATTTTAGACTCTGAGACCTGGTCACCGCACCATCACACGATCAGCGCTTCCCCCTCCTACTGTTAATGCACCTGCGCCTCGTGGACTGTGAGCCATCGTGGACAGGGCCCTCTCCCCTCCTGTATCTGTAAGACTTGATTGTCCATATATACTGTATTTATCCTTGTTCTCCCCTGTTCATATGTAAAGTGCCATGGAATTTAATGGCGCTATATAAATAAATAATAATAAAATACTCTGCCACACTCACACGGCACAAGTATTAGGTTCACAAAGTACTACAGAAAGAAAGATTCAAGTGGGTCAGTGACATGTGTAGGCATGGTGCTCAGAGAGCCCTGCTCAATTCACAAAACACAACAAAAACACTCCAAGAAGAGTCTCCAAATTTAAAAAAATTAGGGCCAGATACGACCAAAGTAGCATCTATTCACCGAGAATAAAAATTGTATAATCACACAGCCTGCATGCATGGCACAGGGTCTGGATCAGGGCCTGGCCTAGCCTTTTGGAGGTTTAACACTGATTACTAACGGGGATGAGGGACACGTGTAGGCATGGTGCTCAGAGAGCCCTGCTCAATTCACAAAACACAACAAAGACACTCTAAGAAGAGTATCCACATTTAAAAAAAATTAGGCCCAGGTACCACCAAAGTGGCATCAATTGACCCAGAATAAAAATTGCATAATGGATAGATAAATGCAGCACACTGAAAAGTACATTGCCTACTCTGCCTAATCTGCCACTGGGATGGAAAAGTCCTTGGCCTGACTGGCAAGCTCAGGACCCTCCTCCATTTTTGAAGCTCGAAACGAAAAAGGGTCCAAACTCCCCAAACCCCCTCCACCGATGCCATTGATATTGAGCTCTAGATACTCCTGCACCATACTCTCCAGTCTATGTGTCAGACTTGTACTCAGTTCTGCTGGTGGAAGGGCTGGTTTAAAAAAGTGGTCAAATGACTTCCATAAGTTGCCTCTGACAGTTAAACTCCTTATGTTCAGTAAAAGACCCTGCAACATAACAACTTGATACAAGGTGACATAGGCGGCGTGCAAAACAACCCACCCTTTCCTTAATACCAGAAAGATGGTCACATTCCCTTGCTTCAATTGTGCAGCCTGCTCCAGCGTCATGATAAAAACGAGGCCACACATCCTAGAAATGAGAAATCATATCCCATTAAGAAAAAAATGTTTATACCGTGTTAGCCAGTAGATAGAAAAATATTAGAATCTGAGAGTCCTCAGTGGTTATTAACTTTTAATGACTAACTGAACAGATGACTAAGGCTGCTTTCACATAACGATTTTCGGTCATCCGATTGCATCCGTTCCAAAACGGATACAATCGGATCCGAAATCGGACCCCATGTTCCCCTATGGGAATCGGATGGGATCGGATGTGCCACTATTAGCATCCGATTTTGGCACCATCTGATCCCATCGGACAGCCTCGGATCACTGCTGATCCGAGGCTGATCCTAGTGCCCACAACATGGAAGCCTATGGACATCGGATACGAGCTCACCTCGAAACCAATGTCGGCTCCGTATCCCCTGTCTTTCCCTGCTGCTGCCTCCTCCATCTTCTGCCCTCTCCTATTCTATATGCTGTGCCCCCGCTATTCTATTTTGTGTCCCCCGCTATTCTATCCTCCTCTATCCCTATCCTGTCCCCTGTCCTCTCCCTGTGTGTAAAAAAATAAAAAAACCTCCTCCCGGAGGATACATCACCTGTCACTGCTCCCACGCTGCAGCACCATCAGGGCAGAAGAGCCTGTGATGATGTAAGAGACCCGGTCAGCTGACACACAGGGAGAGGACAGGGAAGAGGACAGGGGACAGGATAGGGATAGAGGAGGATAGAATAGCGGGGGCACAGCAAAGAATAGCGGGGGGACAGAGAAGCATAGGAGAGGGAAGAAGATGGAGGAGGCAGGAGTAGGGAGAGACAGAGGACCGCAGGATCCACACGGATCCTGCAGATCGGATGGCTATTTGCCATCCGATTGCAGGGATCTGTATGGATCTGTGCCTGTCTGTGGGGTCCCCCTTCAAAGTCGGATCCCACGGACAGGCACAAAATCGTTATGTGAAACCAGCCTAACTGAAAGCTTTCTTTGCTTATCATCTGTTCAGTTAGCCATTAAAAGGTATCAACCACTGAGGACTCTCAGATTCTAATATTTATCCCATTAAGTGTTATTTTACCTGTAATTCTAATTTTGTAAGTTATGTTGTCAAATGCCCCTGAGGTTTCTTATATGTTGGAGAGACCACGCAACATGTCAGGGACCACCACACTGCGAGCCGCAAGTCTGCATCCACTGTGGTTAATTGTCATATCATTTCACTGAAGCCAGACACTCAATGTCCCAATTACGATTTCAGGGACCAGTATTAGAGAAAGTAGCTAGACCCAGACAGGGTGGCAATCACATAAAGTTGCTCAAAGAACTGGAAATCTGCTGGATTTATACCCTCCAAACTCTAGCTCCCAAGAGTTGCAATAGGGAAATTGATTGTCTTCTCTAACCCTTTTATGAGGGCCACGTCACACACACAGATATCTGTGCAGATATTGTTCGCAGATTTCTGGTTGCAGTGAAATCATGGACAAATTGTTCCATTTATACACGGCCACAAAAAGGTACAATATGTCCATGATTTCACTGCAACCAGAAATCTGCGAACAATATCTGCACAGATATGTGTGTGTGACGTGGCCCTTATTTCCATCAGATATGTTGACATTTACCAATGGGCCTTTGGGGTTCCTCTCTGTTCTTCTCATGGTCACAGTTAAGTACTGCCCTCATCCTTCTACTCGCTACCGTTCCTTATGCATTTACCCTTTCTTTTTCATTAGTTTTTCCTTTTCCTTATACCCCCATCTTTTTTCTGTAGAGCCACTCCATTTTGCACAAATATTATCCTACTTTATAACATTGTGCCCCCCTACGTCACAACTTGTGACTCTAATTTGTATACATCACCTGTTGTCATGTACTTATGACTATTATGAGACAAACCAGACTTAGGTGCAGGAGCTTTTCTTTTCTACCTGCATTTATTGTAGTCATATGCAGTGTCTTCCGTTAACTGATCCCTGATCTATTTTTACATTACAACAGGGTTACACCTGGTTGTGTCAATGTGTTTAAGTCTTTTTTTTTTCTCCCTTTTCCTACAGTCCTCCATCCCATAGTGATTTTATGTATGCTAGGTATTTTGGTGCAATTTTTGCACATTTTACAGAATATGCAACGTTTTGTGCCAAGAAGACACAAAATGGATCAAAACAAAAATGAAAACCATGTGTTCCATATTTAAGAATTTGTCATAAAAAATGGCAACAAATACCTTAAGGGTGCGTTCACATGCTGCGTATTTGCTGCGTGTTTTTACCCGAGTACTCTTTGTAGTCAAAGCCAGGAGTGGCTGATTAGAACCAGTAGTGGGTGATAAATACAGAAGTGGAGCACTAGTTTCTATTAGACTTTTCCTCTGATTGTTCCACTCCTGGTTTTGGCTACAAAAACTGCCACAGCATTCGCGTAAAAATACACAGTAAATACGCAGCGTGTGCTAGCACACGAATGAAAATTGTGTTCAAAAACCCACAAATGATTAGTCTGGACGGCTTTGTCAATTATGCTCTATCTGAAGCAGCACGGAGTTTCAGAGTAAAACATACACGTTTCGATAACTCAGCTAGTTCTCATAGGTCACCCATAGTTCAGGCAGCGCAAATCAAATGAATGTTTCCTTACAAGGCACACTATAATGTTATATTTCTATTGCTATTAGATCTATAATAATACTTTTTAACTGTATTCTCTTGTTTCTAATGGAAAAACAAATGTCAGCTCTGACTATCGTTTTATGAACATTAAAAAAACAGTTGTTCGTAAAACAAAAGGAAATCAATCAGGCCTTTGCTCATGGCCATAGATTTAATCACTTACATGTTATGAGCCTTAGTGATTATCTTTAAGGGCCACTTTACACACACCAACTTATCTGTCCAACTTCTGAACAACTTACTGGTTGCAGTGAAATCATGGACACATTGTTACTTTTGTACACAGTCACAAAATGGAGCAATGTGTCCATGATTTCACTGCAACCAGTAAGTTGGTCAGAAGTTGGACAGATAAATTGGTCAGAAGTTGGCCCTAAATGATTTTTCTGCAATTTTGCGTTCATGGCCTATCCTGGTGTTGTAATTTCAGTAAAGGGGGGGGGTTCTGAGTTGCCTAGCAAGGTGGTACTTGTGAGGAGAGACAGGTCTGGCAGCCTAGCTCAAGCGGCAGCAGGGCCACACACACAGCGCAGGAGTGGGAAGCCAAGCACCCAGTCAGGGTAGGAGCAACCCGGCCCCGGTATAAACTCGGTGGACAGTACTTGCTGAATAACAACTACAGTAAAGACGTGGAAAACTAAAAAACCGTGAGTCTGTGTGATCCTTGCGCTCAAACCCTACTTTCCCTCACAAGTGGCTATCATCTCCACCACTACCCCTACTCTGCATCATCCATAGACTTTTATCATGACTGCCCCGGGGAACCAGGCTATGCCCGTGGAGAGCCGTTACATCACCGGCTGCCAAACATCATCCCCGGAGGTTCTGTAGCAGCAGTGGTCACCCTGACCACAATCTGTGGGTGGCGTCACAACTTACTCCCCTGTAAATACCCCCCAACCTTTATTGTGGACTCGAGACACGGTCCGGACCTAGACCGCCGTGATAACTCCCGTGGTACCCAGGTCCGGTACCGAGTACCCTGTCCCAGTGGGCTCCACAACTTGGCATTACGAACAGGATTCATTCCTGAGGAGCGGCCCGCCTTCCCAGGGGACCCTCGTTTAAAGCACATTCCCAGGCAAAGTGACCTGGTTCCTTGCAACGGCGGCAAATGGGCTGTCCATCCGGCTGATAGCGGTCGCTGGGTCGTTCTCTTGTCGCTTGGTTCTTCCTGGGCCTCATCCACGGGACATACTCTTTACTGGTCTTTACTCGATCTTGGGTGCAGGCTTGGATCCATGCAGCTCCTTGATGACTTTAGCCATGGAAACAACAGTGTCTGTCAGGGCATCTAGCTTTTGATTGAGGGCCTCATTAGAGATAGGGTCTCTGTGTTCAGCAGCAGTCACTAACATGGCAGATGTCGCTGATACTCCTGACTTCTGGGGTGCTGCTGTGGGGCCTTGAATGAAGCTTATATCCCGGGGCTCCTCTATCTGCTGGAGGTGGATGGCTCTATCTTTTAACTCGGCAAAAGTCATTCCGGAATTCTGGATAATCATCATACTCAACTGTCCTCTGTGAGAAGGGGTTAGGAGGCCCTCAATAAACTGATCAATTAGCATTTCGTCAGAGCCCGGGGCTAAGGCAGGTTCTGCTAATTTAAGTGTTTTGAGCGCTTCCTGCAAGTTTGTTCGTGACACCAAGATGTGGAGCCTACTTGTGGGCTCGGGACACGGTGCAGACCAAGACTGCCGTGATTCTCTGTGATACCCCGGTTCGGTACCGGGTACCCCGTCCCAGTGGGCTCCACAATAACATGGAAACTACAAAGGGTAGAATAATGATTTTACATGTTTTGAAAAAGTCTGCCCAGGCACTATTCAAGGGTAATATTAGTATCATACTGAAAAATGACCCAACAGTGCCCCTTTAAGAAATTGACTTTATTGCTTAGGAAACTGAATAGTTCCTATCTGAATTTATAGTCTGGGACTAATCGACCTATCCTTGGTTAGATCATCAATAAGAGATCTGTGGAAGTACCCACAGCACACCGATCATCTGACATCTGCTCTGGCAGGGGCCGGATGCAAGAACTACATTGGAACATGACAGCTCTATTTAGGAGCAACTTGATGAGTTCAGCAGTATCACTGTTGTAACAGATTTTGTCTGATCGGTGCCGAGTGTTGATCACCCTTCAATCTCATATTGACAAACTTTCTCAATGATAGGTCATCAATAATTTAGTCCTATAGAACTCCTTTAAAATACATATTTTTATTTTTGCCTCCCTACACTTCAGTTGCCATAACATTTTTTCCACTATTGTTTTTTTTTATTGTTTTCCTCAAGAAAAGTACAAACCGCCAAAAATGTCAACATTTACACCAAAACAGGGTCACGTTTTTCTGCACATAACATTCCATTCCATTAGGTAAAACATAGCACTAGACTGACTCACAGTATCATTTCCTTCCGAATGGTAGCCATAACGTTTTTTATTACTTTACTGACATGGCTGTATGATGCTTGTTGTATATAAGACAATATCTGTTATTTTTTTTTCTGCTTAGGTGTCACATACAATATTATGTAATTTATATAATTTTTTTGATACAAATACAGATAAGTTATTTTTAGCATTGTTTTCTATTTCACTGTTCCTTATTCACACTAAAAAACTAAATTCTCAAGATTTCCTACATCAATGTGGATACCTAAGGCGGCCGTCACACGGTGAGATATCCTTAGCGATATTGTAAGCGATCACGTGCACGCGCAATCGCTTACAATATCGCTCACATCGCTGGTGAGATGTCACACAGACAGACTCACCAGCGATGCGGAGCCGCGATCTCGCTCGTTACTATGGTACACATCGGGTTACTAGGGCCGCGCGTCGCTTAGTTACCCGACGTGTACCATAGTTACCATCTCCCAGCATAGGCGCGGTCGCTGGGAGATGGATCATCGTGGTGTCATACACCACGATGAATGAGATCGTTGCATCGTTCATCGCTAGATCTGAGAACCGAACCTCAGATCAGCGATGTCACGATCAAGCGATTTACCATCGTAAATCGCTTGATTACATGCAACGATATCTTGCCCGATATCGCTTAAGCGATCAAAATGGAGATCGCTTAAACGATATCGGGCAAGATATCGTTCCGTGTGACGGCCCCCTAATATGTGTTTTTTTAAATGACATTTTTTTCAGCACATTTGATATATCTATTTTCACACAATTTGTCTTCCAAGACGTCATGAAAGATCTCTGGGGTCCATCTTTGTCTTTGGGCTCGTACACACAACCAATTTACTTGTACAAATGTTATTCATGGTTTTTAACAGGCAAAAGAGAAGACAGAAGCAGTTATGAACCACTTTTAGGCTATGTGCACACAGTATGTTTTTCATGCATTTTTGCTGCGTCATTACCATGGTTAATGCTAATGTATGCTAATCTACACCTGCGTTTTTGAATGCCAGCAAAACCTATGTGATTCTGGGAAGAGCTGCGCACACACATTGCTTTAGTTTCTATGCAAAAACTAAAACCTATACTGGTTTTTGCTGCATTTTGAAAAGAATGAGCATGTCAATCGTTTTCTGCATTTTTACTGCATTCAGGCTAGGGTCACACTAGCGCTATTGCCTGCGTACAGGGGGTTTCAGTTAAAAAGATCTGGCAGCATTAACGAAATGTTACCGTAAAGGTAAGGCTGTGTTAACGCTGCCAATATATTCCTATGGATGACAGACCCCCGAGCGCAGGTCAAACGCTAGCATCTAAGTGCCAGAGTTTGAAACCTTGCGCTATTTCCAAGAACATCACAGGACGGGAAAGCATGTGTTATGTGATGCGCTTGGAAATAGCACAAGGTTTCAAACTCCGGCACTTAGATGCTAGCGTTTGACCTGCGCTCGGGGGTCTGTCATCCATAGGAATGTAGTGGCAGCGTTAACGCCGCCTTACCTTTATGGTAACACTGTATTAATGCTGCCAGATTCTATCTTTTTAACGGAACCCCCCTGAATGCAGGCAATAGCACTAGTGTGACCCTAGCCTCAGGCTATGTGCACACAGTGCATTTTTGCTGCTTTTTTTTACCTGCGCTTTTACCATGGTTTTATGCAAATGTATGCTAATCTATACCTGCATTTGGACTTTTCAGCAAAACCTATGTGTTTTAGGGAAATGTTGTGCACACACAAGGTTTGCAGAAAGTGTAAACACCCCAGGTTTGGCTGCATTTTGAAAAGAATAGGCATGTCAATTCTTATTAAAAATGTAGCTACCAAAACACAGCAAAAACGCAACAAAAACACACAAAAAACGCAGCCCAATATGCAGCAAATGTTCTGCCAAGAAATTTAGAGCTCCTAGAAACTTGTACAGGATTTGCTGCGTTTTTGGCTGCAGCAAAAACGCCCTGTGTTCACATGCCCTCAATGGCCAAAACACAGCAAAAACGTGACAAAAATGCAGTAAAAACACAAAAAATGCAGGAAACACGCAGCAGATCTCTTTCCAATAAATCTGGAGATACTAGAAACCTGTACAGGTTTTGCTGCGTTTTTTGCTGCAGTAAAAATCTGTGTGAACATAGCCTAAGGCTGTGTTCCCATCATATTTTAGGTACACATCAGAAGCCCAGTTAAAACTCTGAAAAACTGAATATGGTGTATCAGGCTCTGATGTTAGCTTTGACTTTAGTTAACTACTCTGTGATATTTACCTGTTGCCCTGGATGCTGTTATTTAGGGACCTGTAATATGGTTTGTGATGTAAGTTTGTACTGTAAAACCTGGACCCGCAAGACACAAATGTTAGACATACAGTAGATGAACCAATTGGGTGCCCATCATCCACTTAAAAGGAAGATTCCTTTTTAGGCTGCTTTCACATCTGCGATAAGTGTAATTTGCGGCATATCCGGCAGATGTTGCCGCATCTGCCGCGTAATGGCTGACTTGCGGCACCGTTACGGCAAGTCCCATTCATTCTCTATGGGGTTTGTGGCCAGGTGTGGCGAAGCGGTATTGACGAATCTGGCAGATCCGGCACGTACGGCCGCGCAAAAAAATGCTGCTAGCTGCACTTTTTTTGCAGTGCCGCAAGCGCTGTAAGTGCCGGATTTGGCAATACCACAGTTGCCACAACTGACCACAAATCCCCTAGACAATGAATGGGGTTTGCCGGATCAGTGCTGCAAGTCGGCCGTTACATGACAGATGCGGCGGCATCTGCCGCGAAGGCCATCTAAACGCAGATGTGAAAGCACCCTTACTGAATGTGTATCTCTATACATAATCATCAGTTTGGCGCTTCCGGCCACTGTGCCGCTATGGAGCAAGGGCACGTGCGCTAAACTGATAATTATGCCTACCCCGGAAGCGCCCCCATATTACTAGACCCATGCCGCCGGCTGGCGGCGGCTCCCTCCAGGCTCCCATCACCGCACACCCCCGCACGCTGCTGCCTCCACCGCTCTCATGCTGCCGGTCGGTGCACTCAGTTTCCACCCTCCAGCCCCACCGGCCGCCGCTGCCACGGTATGCGCCTTACAGAGCCGCTAGTACTGAAGGGGCTGTCGCCACCATCGGCGGCCCCCTTCATCACACATGCTGCCCGCCGCTGCGGCCCTCCCTGTCATGCCACCGCCGCCCCACTCTCTTTGCAGCCTGCAGGGCCGCCGCCCTGCTGTCTCCCACCACCGCCCCCCCTCCTCAACTAACGTTACAGAGCCAGCCACACTGCCCCTCATTACCCCCCAATCACCCACACTGCCCCTGCTCACCCACACTCACTCTCCATAGCCCTCCAAACTTACCCACACTGCCCCTCCTCACTCCTCTTCCCCCCTATGCCCTCACTCACTCCTCACACTGCCCCTCATTATCCCCTACTCACCCACACTGCCCACACTCACCCACACTGCCCCCACTCACCCACACTGCCCCCACTCACCCTCACTGCTCCAGCTTACCCCCACCCCCACTCACCCATACACCCTGCTTACCCCTCTCCCCCCCCCAAACTGCCCACAATCTCACACACTGCCCCTGATTACCCCCACTCACCCACACTGCCCCTGCTCACTCCTCTTACCCCCCCTATGTCGCACTCCTTACCCCTCTCACCCCCCCAACTGCCCACAATCACCCACACTGCTCCTGATTACCCCCCAATCACCCACACTGACCCTGCTCACTCCTCTTACCCCCCCTATCTCATCACTCCTTACCCCTCTCACCCCCCCCAACTGCCCACAATCACCCACACTGCCCCTGCTTACCCCCCCAATCACCCACACTGCCCCTGCTCATGCCCCCACTCACCCCACACTGCCGCTCTTTATCCCTTTCACCTCCCCACACTGCCCCTGCTCACCTTTCTTACCCCCCACATGCCCTCACTCCCCACACTACACTCCCGATGCGATAGCATCGGGCCTTTTTACTAGTTTTAGTATATTGTACAGTAGCACCAATTATTCATTTTAGGTGGAGGAATGATCTAGGTAAGGGGGAATACCAGCAATTAGTGTCCTTAGCTGACGAGCTGTTTTTTCCAATATACACATGAAAGTTCAGTAAATCAGAGAAGTCATTGTAAGCTTTTCTTTTACTACTTTGTATTATCATTGAGGGCAAAGTGTGCCCTATTACTTTCCATTACGTGAAGGAAAAAGAGATAACTTCAGGGTTTAATGTTACCTGCAGAGAAGCTTCACTGGAGTAGTACAGTTCTCTCCTTGTTTGCATGGTGCGTTCACGTGTTTTTTGAGACAAACACCATGAAAGTCTGCCCTTTGTGGCTCTCCATTTCCTTGCTTTCCTGACTCTGTATTTGCATACATGCACAGTTTATCAGTAACACATGCTGCTAGCAGATACTGCTGCTCCCACTGATCAATAATGTGTTTATGTGGATACAATTTTCATCTTTCCACAACAATACTAATAGTACTCACGCTACTCCACTGTGGAGCACAAAACTACCCAGAAAACAAAGGCATCCATTCAAAAATACTCCCTATATAAAACAAGCCAAGGCCTCAGTGGCCTGTAGAGAGAAAGGAGTAAAGCCCACAGAGTGACGGCGGTGCACCTTTGTGGATCTCTTTGTGTTGCCCATTTGGTGTTCTCTGGGAGACAGAATTATAGTTAATCATGAAAGACTGCTTATTCTCTGATAGATAAATCCAATTTTCAAATGTCATGTTACAATTGTACAGCAAATCTCCTTTCTGTCAGATGGGATTAGTTGTCATGCTACACAACACATTTTGAATGAAAATGTCCTAAACTAATAACTGTGTTACATTTGTCTTTTACCGCAAATTTTTCTCATTCTTATATTTAAAGGAAACCTGTCAGGATTCAATAAATTCATCCTGTCGAACTACAGGTTAAATGTTAGTGTGGAATGCTGTGGAGTCTCAGAGAAACCATCCTTCAAAAAGCCGGCCAGGGATAATGGCCTCGATGCATCTGGCCTGTTTTCCACCCCAGTTTTGCTGAAAGTGCATGATGCAATGTGAGGTGCCTGAGTAAGGGCCGCTTTACACACACCAACTTCTGTGACCAACTTCTGAACAGATCTCTGGTTGCAGTGAAATCATGGACACATTGTTCCATTTTGTGGCTGTGTACAACATGGAGCAATGTGTCCATAATTTCACTGCAACCAGAGATCTGTTTAGATGTTGGACACAGAAGTTGGTGTGTGTAAAGTGGCCCTAATACTTGTGGCATAAGTTGCGACTCCCCCACCCACTATTCCACCCAAGCACCCCCTACTTAGAATCATAGAATGGTAGAGTTGGATGGGACCTCCTGGGTCATTTGGTCCAACCCCCTGCTCAAATCAGGATTCATACTTTGTTGGAGCTGTTCAAAAATGGTGTGAAAACACCAAATGTTGCAACAACCTTGTGTTGCGTAAAAATGTTATTGCCCAACTCATCTAGTTTTGTGAAATAATCCGTGTCACGTACCCATTTTTCAGCACGAGACTTGCGGTGCACCTGCAAGGGTTAATTTATCTCCTGTCACTGAATCTAGCACTCAACTTCTTTTCTAGGCTCTAAAGTGAGTATTAGGCTGGTTTCACACTGCGGTCAGATCAGGTCAGGTCAGGTTTTGTGTTTCAAAACCAGGAGTGACTCCAAAACGCAGAACAGGTGTCAATCTTTCAATTATAGTTTTTCTCTGCAAGTTCCTCTCCTGGTTCCTCTCCTGGTTTTGGCACACAAACCTGATCGAACCTGATCAGTGAAAAACCGCAGTGTGAAACCAGCCTTAGGCTGCATTCACACCAAGTATTTTTTGGCTGCGTTTTGTGAGGATCCGTTTTTGGTGCAGAAAAACACCAAAACCGGATCCTCACAAAACGCAGCCAAATCGCTGTGTGTGTACATGTGTGGTGTTATCTGCTGCACTAATTACTCACCCTCCTCATGATCCCACAGTGACCTCTAATGATGTCCTCATACCAGGAGGCTTCAGACGCTGTGAGATAACTGTTTGGTGCTTCTAGGACCTGGCTCTGCACCATGTGACTGATTTACGTCACTCGGTCACATTGGTAGATCCTACAAGCACCAAACCGATAACTCACAGGTCCTGCAGCCTCCCGGGATGAGAACATCGCTGGAGGTCACCGTGGGATCTTGGGGTGGGTGGGTGAGTAATTAGTGCAGCAGAAAGTGCCCAAGAATTGACATGCTCATTCTTTTTGAGGATCTGTTTTTTAGTCAAAAAGCGGAACCTCACAAAACATTCTGCCTGAATGTCAATTGGTGAAATGCATTGACTTTGCTGAATTCCACAAAGTCAATGCATTTCACTGCATAAAACAGATCCGCAAAAAATGCAGCTAAAACACTGTGTATGAATGCAACCTTAATCACACCCAGACACAGTCCTCCCACCCAAGTTACATAACACACTCGCAATTAGAGCTTTATGGCAACCACTTTCTTTGAGTCCTCCATTGAAAATCGATGATTATTTGCCCACACTGAAATTTCATTGGCATTGGGAGTTAGTAGAGATTGCTATTGAACGACCACTATTGCATGTGTATGGGTACTTTCACACGCCGCAATATCTGCTGGCGATATGAGGCAATCTAACGTTCACGTGCATGTTTTTCATTGTCGCCTCAGATCACCGATGGCGGAATTATACGACGCAATCTAGCCCTGAAAGAAAGGTGATGTGTCGCCCCGGAAATCGTCTCACCCATAGCGGAACCAATCCAGTCCACTTCCCTCGCCGCTTCACACACCGCAATCCCAAAGGCAATGTGGGCATACATGGTCAGCGCGGCGAGGAGATAGGCATGCCACAGTGGTTTACACTCTCATTGGACAACGCAACAGCGTTACGATTGGTCAGCCTGCTCTGGAAGGCTGGCTAATACATGACGCCATTGCCATTGTGTGGTGCTGGACGGACAGCTCATCAAATATGGCGCGATGTCAATTAACAGATAATGGGAACACAGTAGCCCACACCAATCAGTTCACATGGGGCGCGGACTCCAGCACGCTGTGGCATGCCTACAGGAAATCATAGGTGACGCAGATTCCATCACTATCACCCTATCACACGCCAAAACCCGGAAATCTCGCCTTCATGATTGCGGCAGATTTCAGAGCAGTGCTCAGGAATCAGGCGACAGCCGAGAGTCGATTTATCGCCGCGAAATTCTGCAATTACACGACGCAACTGTGAGGCAATTTCACGGTGATTGTTCCAGGGCGACATATCGCCTTTAGGATTCCCAGCCGCGGTTGCGGGGTGTAAAGGTACCTTTAGGCTATCTTTAGTTGCAACCTAGAGTGAAATTAAAAGTATCTGTACTATACATCAATCTGTTACAACTGTAGTTAGATTTAGATCTCACACTGGGCCCTACATTATGCTACAAAATTTGTTGGTAGTCTTCAGACTTCATAATGCCATGCACACAGTCAAGCAGTCCAGTGCCAGAGGCAGCAAAGCAACCCCAAAACATCAGGGGACCTCCGCCATGTTTGACTGTAGGGACCGTGTTCTTTTCTTTGAATGCCTCTTTTTTTCTCCTGAAAACTCTATGTTAATGCCTTTGCCCAAAAAGAGAGAACATTCTTCCAAAACGTTTTAGGCTTTCTCAGGTAAGTTTTGGCTTTTTTATGTCTTGGGTAAGAAGTGGAGTCTTCCTGGGTCTCCTACCATACAGTCCCTTTTCATTCAGACGTCGACGGATAGTACGGGTTGACACTGTTGCACCCTCGGACTGCAGGGCAGCTTGAACTTGTTTGGATGTTAGTCGAAGTTCTTTATCCACCATCCGCACAATCTTGCATTGAAATCTCTTGTCAATTTTTCTTTTCCGTCCACATCTAGGGAGATTAGCCACAGTGCCATGGGCTTTAAACTTCTTGATGACACTGCGCACGGTAGACACAGGAGCATTCAGGTCTTTGGAGATGGACTTGCAGCCTTGAAATTGCTCATGCTTCCTCACAATTTGGTTTCTCAAGTCCTCAGACAGTTCTTTGGTCTTCTTTCTTTTCTCCATGCTCAATGTGGTACACACAAGGACACAGGACAGAGGTTGAGTCAACTTTAATCCATGTCAACTGGCTGCAAGTGTGATTTAGTTATTGCCAACACCTGTTAGGTGCTACAGATAAGTTATTAGTGCTGTTAATTACACGAATTAGAGAAACATCACATGATTTTTCTAACAGTGCCAATACTTTTGTCCACCCCCTTTGTTATGTTTGGTGTGGAATTATATCCAATTTGGCTTTAGGACAATTCTTTTTGTGTTTTTTTTCATTGAAGACAAATTAAATGAAGATAATACCAAAGAATTTGTGATTGCAATCATTTTCAGGAAGAAACTGAGTATTATCTGACAGAATTGCAGGGGTGTCAATACTTTTGGCCAACACTGTAGATGTCCTTTGGGGGGATATGAACCAGGGACCCCAGCACTACAAGACTACAGTGCACTGAGCCACCGTTCTGCAAAGTAAAAATAATGTTGATTAATTTGCTCATAACATAAAAAATAAAGAAGAAAGTAGCATAATTATACAATTGGAAAAGAATACAGAAACACATATTAGAATCCGAAATAACTAGATTATGTGTTCATGTACTACATTTAGATTATCAAAACATATTGGGACCTGATAGAATGAGCAATTGTGCAAAGGCATACTGGTGACTACTCTATGTAAGTAAAATATTGGCTAATTTACTGTTATTCAGTTCCCTAACACCTGACCACTGACCCTAATTCCAACCATGTGGGCATTTTTCTTTTGGGCATTTTTCTGGCCACCACTGTTATTCATGTGATTGTCCAATCACAGAGACTATTAATTAAAAGGGTTCCTTGTAGGGTTGGTGCAAATTGACTCACAGGACCCAAGCCTTTGGCCACATCAGTGATCTGTGGCCACTCAATGGGAGCCCTTGAGAAGCACCTCCTACCTCTTGATATATACGTCTCTTCTTTTAATTAGCCAGCCTAGTACGATGTCAGGCTAACTAATCAAGAGAAGAGTCACGGATGCCAGGAGGTGGTTCTGAGGGCTCCCCAAACGTTTTTCAGAGCATACTGTAAATGTAAATAGAGACTATTATGGTACATTTTATCAGACATCTGTCACATATGACTGCCTAATATGCTTGAAGAGCAATAAAACCTAAAACAGTGACTTGACCTGTATGCAGTTATCATCCATGTATACAGTTAATGCTGAATTAAGCTTTATGTAAAATGTATTACCTATCAGAATGTTTGCCTCTGTGTGTGACGTGTATTACAACAAATGACCTTCTTCAGTGATTACTCAGCTGCTGGGTCTCATACCGTAGGTGTACATTGCCTTGTCTCCAAGGTCAGACTGGGGGGGCTGGGACCACACAGGAATAATTGACTCTGCTATAGTGGAGCGTCGACTGTAAAATACAGGAGATTTCTACACATCTGCTGTGCACACATCATGTCTGCGATGTACAATTATGGTAGTTTGCATTAATAGGGTTCTTTGGTGAAAACAAGTTATTACCAATCAACAGAATCCACAGATCAGTGATAACTTATTAATTGGGGTGTAATATGACCATTGAGAATTGCACCAATCAGGGCACTTTTAATACCCTTTTAAAATGCAGTAGCAGGTCGGATATGTGACCGCAATTGCACTCATTCTCTTTGGTGCTGCTAGAAAAAGCCAAGTGCAGTGATGCAGCAATTCAGCATAACAAAAAGAATCACTACATGCCGTGATTTGCAGCGTATATGAGGCGGTCGACAGGGTATGGGGTACTCGGGTATCGGGGCTGATGGCGGCTTTGATGGGAGATCACGGCTAGTCAGCCCCTGGTCCCGTGCCCTGGACCCTCAATGGCGGGGAACAGTGGGGGATAAGGGGATTGTTAATGTGACGCCACCTATGGTACCTGGTAACGGGTATACCAGCGCTGCAGCCGGCCGCTGAAGTGATTGTGGGTGCAGCAGAGTGTGGTACAGTCCTACAGGTGGAGCTTTCCCTCAAGGCAGCGGGGATGGATGAGGGGAGTAGTAGCTGCGTCCTTGCAAACAAGGCGGTGAATTGCGGCGGTTAAGCAGGCACACACACACACAGTGATTATTGTTTCGGTACCTTTTACTGGTGACAAGGTACAGGTACAGTCCAGAGTATTAACCAGGTCCCCGGTGCAACTTGGGACTTCCACCTTAGAAAGTTATGAGGCCTCCTCTGTGTCTGTGCTCTGTGATTTGGGGTAAGTCCTGCCTGAGCCTGAACCCAACGCTTTTTCTCCCTCTCTGGGCTTTGTCCTAAACTGACAATGAGATCCTTCTGCGGGGTCCCTGTTTCTCCTATGGTCCCTGGTCCTGTACTTGGTCAGTTTGAGTGTCTCTTACTTGTTCTCTTAAGGGCTGAACTTCTCCTGAGTCTTCCAGGCTTTTGCTGTAACAGTAAATGGTATTAGCATCGGACTCGGTGTCCGGGTGTACTAAAGGGCTGTAGCAACTAGTTCCCTTTTCTTGATTCCCTGTTTCTTCCGCTTGCCTCCAACCCTTTCCCTAGGGTACAACACAGCGGTCAGTGATCCCTGGTCCTGGGCCTGCATCTCTCCCAGAGACTAGCTCCTCACTCCTCAGACTCTCTCCTGGGACTGACTGTTGGGACTGACTAACTCCTCCCCTCAGGCCTGGATGTTTTAAAGGGGAACTGGCTTAAGGCAGCCAGTAGAGCTCCCCCTTCAGGTCTGGGGTGGAAAGATGTGGTGTGCTGTGCGAACCAAGGTGTAATTCCCTCCTTGCACCGGTGGATCCTGTGGCAATCCCCCGTAGGGGGTGCCAGATATATCGAACGGTGCACAACCATTTAAGTCTATGGGTGCGTGCAATACATTGGACTGCAATAACGTCATCTGCTATACGCCAAGACACACAATGTAGAGGATGGAAAAATTAATCTCTCCATCATATGTGTTCCTCATTCTGGCCCCATACAGCATTTACAGCTGAAAGCAGAGGTTTACATACACTATATGAAAAGACACACATGTATGTTTTTCTCATTATCTGACATGAAATCGGAATAAACCTTTCCCATTTTAGGTCCATTAGGATTAACATAATTAGGCTAGGGTCACACTGGCGTCGTGGATGCGTTTTTTTCCATGCGTTTTTCACACTTGTCTTTTGTGAAAAACGCATGGAAAAACGCATTCATAGGCCCCAATGCAAAAAACGCATGTCCAAAGTGAAATGCGTTTGTTGGATGCGTTTTTTTGGCTCAGCACCAAAAAATGCATAATGCTGCATTTTTTGGTGCGTTTTTGTAACATGGGGCCCTATGGGAAACGCATGCAAAAATGCATAGCACTAAATGGTACCATGCGTTTTTGCTTGCGTTTTTTAAGGCTACTCCAGACCTAACAGCAAAAAGGCAGCCCAAAAACGTAGGCTGTCAAAAACAACCTTAAAAAACGCAGTCAAGTGTTACCCTAGCCTTATTTATATTTGCCAAATGCCAGAATAATGAGAGAGAGAATGTTTTAAGGGGATTCTATGACTTTCTGCAAAGTCACAAGTTTACATACATTTCTGGTCTATAATGAAAACTGAAGTCACTCTGTGTGCCACTTTATGTGATTGCAGACTTGTGAATCCTTGCACTACACATTGCAATGATTCGTTGGTGTCAGTGCCGGGCACAGTGGCCACACATGCAAAATACATACTACCCTCCAGAACCAGACTAGTGGAGGCAGCCTCGCTCAATGAAGTATAGCTCTCAATAGAAAGTATTTGCCAACACATAGCTCCCCCTTTTTAAAGCAAGAGCTCACATATATTCACCCAGACTTTGGGGTACTCAGTTATCAGGCTCCAACCAAGGGGTTAACGCTCCTGTGTCACGGGGAGTGGTGGCCGCGCCTGATCCCGTGTCCTGGGGGACTTCTTTGAAAAAGGGTATATTTACAAGTTGTCGTGACGCCACCTGTAGTTTCTGGTGAGGAGTCACCAGCGCCAACACAGTCCGCCGGAGGTAGATGGTAATGCGGCAAGTTGGCAAAGTCCTCTACAGGTAGGGCTGGACCTCCGGGGCAGCATAGTGTGAAGAGGCAGCTTGTAGTGGAGCTGTAGATGGGATGGGGAGTGTTGGAGCAGTCTATGACGGGCACCTGGAACAGAGAGGAATGACACACGAACACTGCAGAAGTCTCTTTTACCTTTTACTGGTGGTACGCAGGTAAAGATGTCCAGGGCACTGACAGGTGACCAGGTTGCACAGTGGGTCTCCACAGCAAGTGGGTATAAGGCCTCCTCTGTTCCTCTTTGGTAATTGAAGCCCAGCCTGTATGCAGCCAGACCAGCCTCCTCTCTCTTCCTGACTCTGATATCTGTCCTCTCCTCCTGTGTGGTCCACGGGTTACCCTCTTTGATCACTGCGGTGGAACACTGCGGTGTCTGGCACCCTCTCCTTGACCCACAGGGGCACCGGGTGGCTGAAGCCCCCACGGTGTGACGGGGTTTTCTGTAGTCCTGGAGGATACCACAGGTGCGGATCCCCGATGTCCGGTACGTCTTAGGGCGAACTTCTACTAGTTCCTCACTCCCTTGAGGCTGCCTGCTCCTTGCCTTCTGTCCCCACTTAGGCTTGCAGGACGTCAGAAGGGCCACTCCGGGTCACTGGCTCGGGCCTAACCGCGACACTGACCACCAGGACGTCTTTGCAGCTCTCCTAGCGTTTACACTCTCCAACTAACTCCTCCCCCAGCAGCAGTATTTGTAGGGGATCTTGCCTAAGGTCAGCAAGTTGAGCTCCCCTTACTGCGGCGATGTGGCCGCTGCGGTTACAGCGGCGGCAGATGGGCTCCCCAGTGGAGCTCTAGCGGTTGGTGGTTCTTCCTCGGTATGCTGTGGCTTGCTTCCCTCACAACCAGGGTACATCCTCTGGACTGTCGGCAAGTTGAATCAGCGGTTGAGGTCGGGGTTGGGGTCTTCGCGCTGACTGTTTGCTTTGCTGCAACTGCAGAGCGCCCATTAGCTTAGTGATGTTTTTATTCATTTGGCGCATCTCAGCACGCATCTCAGCTCGCAGGGAATCATACTTGTCAGGCTGAGCAAATTGAACATTGTGCATGGCTGTAGAAACGGGTAATGGTTTTGAGGTATCCTGCACCTCACCACTGCACCACCTTTTAATAGCAGCTTCATGGGTCTCTACCGGCTTTAACCCTTTGATGGCCATCTCCTTCAGGGTGTTAAAGTCAGCTTCAGGATTGCTTAATGACCACCAACGCACAGTCTTACTGTCCTTGGGGGATAGCAGTCCCCGAGTGAATTGTTCAATTTTGAGCTTGTTTTTGTCGGGTACACTGGCGGGCTGACATGTTTAAGGGCGCGCAGTGCTTCTTCCAGACGCCAGGCATAAGGTCTCATATCATCTCCCAGCCTCTGGTAGCAGTGAAGAAAGCGCAAGCGTATATCAGCCTCATTGCACTCCTTGAAAGTAGCACTCAGTTTGTTAAATATGGCGGTGGCTGATCTGCGTTCAGCGGCAGACCAGGACACACTTTCTTTCTCTTCTGCACCAGTTAACTGTCCGAGTACCACAGCAGCGCGTTGTTGGCCGGTCATCGCATACATATCTAGGACGCTATTGATTTTTCACTTGAAATCATCCAACATATCAGGGCGTCCGTCATAATGAGGCAACCACTTGGCCCCTGGGATGTATGGGAGTGATATCGGCATTATTGAGGTGATTGCGCCCGGTATGCCGGTGGTGCTGGCAGTGTTACTGGAGCCAGCCATCGTGGCTTCCGGGTAATTCCTAGGGTCAGCGAACGCGTCTTCGTCGTCGCTGGAGGAGGCCGACATGTTGGAGGCCCCCCTAGTGAATTACAGCCAGTTCTTAAAGAGTTAAACAGTTTCCAGACTAGGCCGCGGCGCTCAGGAATGCTTGGCTAAGCAAGGGGCGGGCTTCAGTTTCGCGCTCTACAGGCTGGCACGCCCCCTTTCTTCCTCCTCTTCGGCGCAGTAATGGCGGCATAGTTTAAACAGTCACTTAATACAGTCAAAAACACGGCACACAGTACCCAGTAATACCAGGCACGGGATCCTGTTCGTGACGCCTGAAAAGATATGTCGAGCCCCAGGCTTTGGGGTACTCGGGTATCAGGCTCCAAGGGGTTAACGCTCCTGTGTCACGGGGAGTGGTGGCCGCGCCTGATCCCGTATCCTGGGGGACTTCTTTGAAAAAGGGTATATTTACAGGGGATTATATTTATAAGTTGTCGTGACGCCACCTGTAGTTTCTGGTGAGGAGTCACCAGCGCCGCCACAGTCCGCCGGAGGTAGATGGTAATGCGGCAAGTTGGCACAGTCCTCTACTGGTAGGGCTGGACCTCTGGGGCAGTGTAGAGTGAAAGGGCAGCTTGTAGTGGAGCTGTAGATGGGATGGGGGAGTGTTGGAGCAGTCTATGAGGGGCACCGGGAACGGAGAGGAATGACACGCACACACTGCAGAAGTCTCTTTTACCTTTTACTGGTGGTACGCAGGTAAAGATGTCCAGGGCACTGACAGGTGACCAGGTTGAACAGTGGGTCCCCACCGCAAGTGGGTATAAGGCCTCCTCTGTTCCTGTGTAGTGATTGAAGCCCAGCCTGCATGCAGCCAGACCAGCCTCCTTTCTCTTCCTGACTCTGATATCTGTCCTCTCCTCCTGTGCGGTCCACGGGTTACCCTCTCTGATCACTGTGGTGGAACACTGCGGTGTCTGGCACCCTCTCCTTGACCCACAGGGGGACCGGGTGCCTGAAGCCTCCACGGTGTGACAGGGTTTTCTGTAGTCCTGAAGGATACCACAGGTGCGGATCCCCGATGTCCAGTACGTCTTAGGGCGAACTTCTACTAGTTCCTCACTCCTTTGAAGCTGCCTGCTCCTTGCCTTCTGTCCCCACTTAGGCTTGCGGGACGTCAGAAGGGCCACTCCGGGTCACTGGCTCGGGCCTAACCGTGGCACCGACCACCAGGACGTCTTTGCAGCTCTCCTAGCATCTACACACTCTAACTAACTCCTCCTCCAGCAGCAGTATTTATAGGGGATCTTGCCTAAGGTCAGCAAGTTGAGCTCCCCCTAGTGTGCCGGGGTGAAAGTTGTTGCATGTAGTAGATACCTGCTGTGGAAACCCAACTGTGCATAAGAGAAGTCTGTGGCTACCTGCGTGAGCAGGGCGCCACATAAATAGCATAAGCCCTCGCATAGCCCCACAATATACAGTATGAATTCACCCATAGCCCCCTATACACAGAATGAGCACCCACATAGCTCCACTATATACAGCATGAGCCCACAGATAGCCTCTCTATATCTAGTATGAGCTGTGGTATCGCGTTCACGGACCGAGTTGGGGTTCACTCACTTGGCAGCTATATTTAAACACAGCGACAGTCTCTCCATTTAATTCAAAGTTAAGTTGGTTTATTCTGTCAGCATAAACCACCTTCCAGCACATAAACAGGAGCCTTTCTTCGGCTTACAAGTACATACCGCCTGGTATACAGTCTGTTGAACGTGATGTATGTAAATGATGTAAAGATGGCTTCCATCTTTGACAGCGACGTTGTCTCCCGACGTTGCTGCAATTCTTTTAGGTGAGTCTCCCTATAAGTGAGAAGAATCTGCATATTGTCAAGACTCTCCTCTGTCCCCACTATTAGGAATGGAACCATACCCACTTTCCTGGGTATTTTCTCTTCTCTATCATTGGGAATTCGTACTCTCGTCACTCCGGCCTTATCCACCATTTCCTGCATGAATCGTCCATTCTCCCCGATGACTTCACTCAGCAGAGCACTAGGCACCTGGACAACATCTTCCAGTAGACTTTGAGCTCTCTTCATAAGCCTCAACCGCCTAGTAGCTTCTTCATTCTTTAGCCGGATCAACTGCTTCATGCGAACACACCTCAAGTGCATGTCCTTCAGGATTGCCACCCGATCCACGGTGACTTTGGATGTGGACAGAACCACCAGCTGTTTAGCTTCTGGAGACCAGTACACCTTACAGGCTTCCACGGACTTCTTAAAGTCAGCATGCACAGACTCTCTGGCACATTCGTCTCTCAAGTCTTCCGGAACCTCTACCAGGCACTTGAACAAGGGAGTCTCACGCTTTTCTTCTGCCACGACACGATCACTTTGCTCAGTGTCCGAAATAGTCTCTCTCCGGACTTCCACCTCTTCGAGATGGTTTAACAGGACAGACACCTGCAGCTCCATCTTCTCCAGCGCTGCATTATTCATCAACTGGCTTTCTGCCAGGCGACCTCTGAGCTCGGATATCTCTCTCTCTTACACACGTACTCGGCACTCAGCTGCCTGACTCCGAAGTTCTTCTTGCTTTAATTGGTCTTTTATTAGCAGAGTCCTTTCAGACATCTCTCTCTCCAGGGCACTTACTCGGCTTTTGACAACATATGTCTGAAGCTTCTCCTGCTTCAAATGGGCTTGTACCATCTCCTTGTTTTCATTGCTCTCACTAAGCGGGCTGGCATGCCCGCATTCTCCACCAAATGTGGTATCGCGTTCACGGACCGAGTTGGGGTTCACTCACTTGGCAGCTATATTTAAACACAGCGACAGTCTCTCCATTTAATTAAAAGTCAAGTTGGTTTATTCTGTCAGCATAAACCACCTTCCAGCACATAAACAGGAGCCTTTCTTCGGCTTACAAGTACATACCGCCTGGTATACAGTCTGTTGAACGTCACAGGTTCAGATACACTTCTGCCGCTGTATCCCAGCCTCCACTCGGGCCTGTTGTCAGTCCTCACAGGGCCTCTGAGACACTGCTCCTTCAGACTCGATGTCTGACTTCTGCCCACAGCCCAGCAGCCTGCAGGCACTCCATGTCTCAATCACTGTCAGTCTCTCATGGTGGGTTTACACACACCAATTTATCTGTTCAATCTCTGAACCAATCTCTGGTTGCAGTGAAATCATGGATACATTGCTCCATGTTGTACACAGCCACAAAATGGAGCAATGTATCCATGATTTCACTGCAACCAGAGATTGGTTCAGAGATTGAACAGATAAATTGGTGTGTGTAAACCCACCATCACATGTCAAACACAGACTCCATTAACTATCCTGAGACACACCCACATCTCCAGCAAGTTGCAAGCTTAACTCTTGCTATGCTGTTAAGCAGACTTGCTTCCAGGTACTGGCAAGACATTCATAAAATCAGTGCAGCAGACTTCTGCCTGTGCAAAACACACCGGCCATGCACAATGCCGTCACTCACTACATCACAGAGCCCACACTTCACCCTCTATAAACACCAAAAGGCAACGCATAGCTTCTTATAAATTGCATGAGTATCACATAGTTACTTGTAGACAGTAGTAGCCACTACAAAGCCCCCGAAATAAAGTATGAGCCCACACACAGACCCTATAAACAACATGAGTCCCACATAGTCCCTTATAAACAGTATTAGCCATAACATAGTCCCCCAACATACAACATGAGCCCCCACATAGCTTCTCTATATCCAGTGTGAACGCACACATAGTCCCCTATAAACAGCATGAGACCACAAATGGGTCTCCTATAAACAGCATGAGCCCCCACATAGCCTATCTATATACAGTCTGAGCCCCCACATAGCCTCCTATATACAGTAGAAGCCCAACATATTTCCCTATAGACAATATTTTACACCACATAGACCTCTATAATGTCACAAGTGTGTTGTGTCTGGCTGAGACCATTATGGTTTCTGCGATTAGAAGGCCTTAGCGATTAGCATATTTTAGGTTCTCTTAAGACTCTGTTCAGTGATTAACATGAGTGGAGCTGATTTATATTTGTTTGGTGTTGAAGGAGTTAAGAATTCCTTTTTGATCTTGCTGAGATTCCATATAGCTCTAATCTCAGCTGCTGTGCCTTGCTGTCGCTCCGTTTCATTATTTAAACTCACTTTACTCTCCCATGTGCCAGTTATAGTCCCTCTTTGCTGACCAACCAGGAGAAGTTGTCCTTGTGAAAGCTTTTAAGTTCCATTTGTTGTTTTATTCCCGATTGTTTGTGTATCTCCCTGTGTTGTCTTATCACAGTAGTAAGAGGTGGGTCTTGCTGCCCTACTAACTAGCAAGGACTAGCCCAGTGTCATCCAGGGCCAAGGCACGTGATCACGCAATGTGGGGAAAGGACCCATCTAGGGATCATAGGGAATCCAGGGTTCAGCCTCAGGTGAGGGCTTAAATGTTGTTACTCTCCTTATTGTCCCTGTTTTTCCCTCCTTTTGCGCTGCACACTGGTCATGTCCTCACTCCGTCACGACATAATCAGCATGAACTGTAGACAGTAGTAGCCCTCACGTAGTCCCCTATAGACAGTATTATCTCCACACATAGCCTCCTATACACAGTAGGAGCCTCCTATATACCAACACAGGTAGAAACAAAACATAGAAAGTGAAAACAACATATACTTGCCTTTCTCCCATTCTCAAGCAGCTTCCTATCTACAGCGCAGTCCTTTCACTGGCTGATATGAGCACATAGCACATGGCAATGACATAAGTCATGTACTACTCTCTGGCGTCAACTTCTGACCTGTGGGCCGCTGGCCATTTTAATAATCAAACAACAGATATCATCGGGTCCTGTCTACGTGCATCTCAGGGGCCCACTTAGAACCTGGGTCCACTGCAGCATCATCTGGTGTCCGGTTGGGTCAGACTAACGCTGCTTGTTTCCCTCAAGAAAATTATTTTGTTATTGAAGATATCCTATTCTTTGGCCTCATCACAGTAGGTGGATGCATAAAAAGCACTTCCATCAAAATTTTTATCCTCTTTATCAATTGTAATCATAATCTTATATAGCACTGTGTACATACAATTGCTCATTTTGCATTTCTATCCAGTTAATTGTTTAATTTTCCATTAGCTCTATGACATCTGCCTTTTCCCTACAAAAGTCATCATTAGAACTACAAATCAAGGTCACTGAAAACAGTTGTAGTTCTAATGATGACTCATGCAGGGAGAAGACACTTTCTGATTCTACATAAAATATATAAAATGCAATATATTAAAGATAAAAACTTATGTGAGTGCTTCTTTAAACAAACACTTTATTAGTCCCTGTCTATGTGAAGTGTATTGTTAGTGGAATCAGCAACTATAAAGAGAAGAAGTATAATACAGCATCCTAAACATCATGCCATCATGCTTTATTACACAGACCTCTGACAGGAACTTTGTAGGTTACTCTATTGATCATTTAAAAGGACAATAAATCACCTCAGTAACACAGCATGAAGATATGACTTTATCCTTCAAGACTGATTCATGTACCCTTCAAGGTTGATTGAATCATTTAGACAGAAGCATACAGTCATTTCAAGGTAAATGCAGTGTAAAAATATAGAATTGGCTTTTATCTGACATCTGAATATCCCAAAAATTGTAGTAATCCAGTATTAGTATGAAATCTCGATCCACAGGATAATCTCCTCTTTCAGGAATCTGAAATCAGACACCTCAATTAAGTCAGACAAGTGTACTAATAGGTTCTTATTTTTATAATAATAATAATAATAAAATAATCTTTATTTATATAGCGGCAACATATTCCGCAGCGCTTCACAATTCAGAGGTTCATATTTAAACAATCATAAGAAACAGTTATCAGAAAGTACAATACAATACAAAAAATAATGCAATTCAAAGCATAATACAATAATTAGAGCAAAATAATGACAGCCCTGCTCATAAGAGCTTACAATCTAACAATGAGGTGGGGGGACACAAAGTACAGGTGCTTATTTACAATGATGGTATAGTCAACTTGAGCAGATGGGGAACAGATAGGAGCAGCATAAGTGGCCACCAACCATTATTTGTAATCCACTTGAGACTGGTGGAGCGGATAGGCTTTGTCTAGATGACTTTGACTAGGGATCGTGATAAGCCACCCTAAATAGATGTCTTTTTAGGGATCGCCTGAAACTATGTAAGTTGTGGATACACCTAATTTCTTGGGGTAGAGCATTCCAGAGAATTGGTACAGCTCGGGAGAAGTCTTGGAGCCGGGATGGGAGGTTCGGATTAATGCAGAAGTGAGTCTAAAGTCACTTCCAGAGCGAAGAGAATGGGTGGGGTGATAGACAGAGATGAGGGAGGAGATTTAGGGAGGTGCTGCACTGTGAAGAGCTTGGTGGGTGAGAACAAGCAGTTTGAATTGAATCCTATAGTGTATAGGCGGCCAGTGCAATGACTGGCATAGAGCAGAAGCGTCCGAGTAATAGCTAGATAGGTGATCCTGGCTGCTGCATTAAGGATGGACTGGAGAGGGGAGGGTGCGGGGAGGCCAATTAAAACAAAATTACAATAGTCAAGGCAGGAGTGAATCAGAGCCACAGTGAGGGTTTTTGTGGATT